>VDFB02211960.1:146479-331090 GCA_007258455.2 Sequoia sempervirens
CATTTTCTAAAATTATACTAAATTCTAGGTATCATAATAAAACACAAAACTTTATTCTATTATAATCCTAACCCTAGTTAAACCCTAACCCTATTTGGACTCTAACCCCTACCCTAATTGAACACTAAATCTAATTGTAATTGACCACTAAGCATAATTGAATTCTACCCCTAACCCTAACCCTAGCTCTAACTAAACCCTAAACCTAACTCTAATCAAACCCTAACCCAAACCTACTTGATTCATAATCCCAACCCTAAGCCAAACCCTAATTGAACTTTAAAACTAACCTTAATTAAGTATTAACCCTAATTGAACATTTATTGAACACTAGTCCTAATTGTACCATAACCCTAACTTTGAACTACAGTTGAACTCTAATCCTAACCCTAACACTAATTCTTATCATAATTGAACCTTAACCCCAACCCTAACCTTAACCTTGATCCTATTTGAGCTCTTATTGAATTAATAACCTTAATTAAACCCCAACCTCATCCTCAATCCTAACCCAAATTGAACATTAATTGAACCCTAAACCTAACCCTAAGTGAACACTAATCCTATTTGAACTCTAAATTTTTAGTTGAAAATATTAAAGTTCCTTAGATTTTCCCATTCATCGTAATCTCTATCAGTCCAATTCCTAATAACTCCAAAAAATTTATACTTTTATAATTTTTACCACACACCTAATATTAAGGGTTTAGAGTTTAAGGGTTTAAGGTTTAGGGTTACTGTGAGAGGGAGAGAGATATAGAGAGGATTGAGAGAGAGAGACCTAAGAGAGGGAGAGGGGCAGGGAGGGAGTGCACCTTGAGAGAGAGAGAGAGAGAGGGTAGAGGGTAGAGGGTTTAAGGGCTAAGGCTCATAAGCTATGGGTAGAGGGAGAGATAGAGGGATCTGTAAGGAGAGAGATAGAGAGTAGAGGGTAGAAGGTAGAGGATTAAGGGTAGAGGGGAGGGAGATAAGAGTGAGTGAGAGAGAGAGAGACCTTGGAGATGGAGAGGGGGTAGGAGGGTGAAACTTGAGAGAGAGAGGGAAAGAGGGAGGGAGTGGGAGAGAGATAAGGGGTAGAGGGTTAAACATAGAGGGTAGAGGGTTTGAGGGTTTAGAGTTTAAGGGTTAAGGGTTTAGGGTTATGGGTAGAGGGGAGAGAGATATAGGGATTCAGTCAAAGACAAAACCCCAAACTTAGGATTTTCCCAATACCATAAAATACTAGTAACATAAGATAGGATAGGAAAGGAACATAAGATAGGATAGGAAAGGACAGATTCAAAAGATGCAACATACTATGTTGATATGTCCTTCAATCTTCTTAAGAAGATCCATGATCTATTTATAAAGGAAGTGACTTCATAGATGCATCAAGTTCAATTATGCATCTTTTAAACAATGAGGAAGCATTTCAAGTTGTTGTCAAGCCCCTCTCACCATAACCCTATTGGACAGTCACACATCACATAGGAAGGTGAGTTGTTAGGTCACCCACATATGTGACAGGTGGCTATCCAATAAAGATAAAATGAGGAGACTATGTGTATTTATTACACATAACAAAACAAGAACAATGGTTGAATCAAGGTCATGATACAAGTACAAGGAAAACACCTTTGCAAGAGCTACAAGAGGCAAAGGGGATTGATATTATTCGTTCATGGGTGTACTGGTGAAAGTGAATACAATAGGTAAAGGTCATTTTCATTGATAAGGACAACCAACAATGCATGCTACAATGGTCTCATGAAGGACAACAACCAAAACAAAATCTAAAGTTCCGCAAGTTTCTATTCAAGGCCTTCACAATCAAACATTAGGCAAACAAGTTTCTAGATAACATTCAATGCATGATGTTTTAAGGAAAGGAATAAAAGGAAAAGACATTCAAGAAACATCAACTCTAGTTGACACATACAATATGCCTATTGAAAACATGTCATTACAAGAGATTATGACAGCAATGGAACCCTCATATCATGTGATCGAGATACAATTGTTGTGCTCATAACCTTTCATGTAGGGGTTTTGGTCATCATGATTGATCCAACATGGATCATGATTGCATACAAGAAACAAAAATTTACAAATGACAATTAAGAAGTTATGATTCAGGAGAGGTCTCATTTTGGAAGCCAAGGCCATAGTACAAGTGCATATGAACAACAAATATGAGGTTATGCTACAAGACAACCATGCAGGTTCATGTAGGACATCAAGCATTACAATGGTACAAGTACATATGAACAAACATCAACAATCAACAACAAGTAGTGAAGGAAGCAAAGCACAGTTATATTTTTACCTTTTCATAGCATTGATCATCCATTCCAGAAATAGGCTATAATAGTGAAGGCATATACTTGCACAGGGGTGTTTTAATGAAGATATTCAGCCTAAAAACCATCATAAATCATGGTGCTTCAAGGGAACAGAGCATAGTCATGAATAAGAGCAGTACCATTAAAAGCTACAAGTTTGTCTTCATGTAATCTATGAATTTGAAAAAATAAATCTACACTGGGTGACAACATGACTATAGGCATGAAATGGATTGTAGTGATCGATAAATAGTAAAAATGGTTTTTTCCACTATCTCATTTTATCTTTGGATAGTCATTACTAAGTCCTAACAAGTGAATAGCAAAGGGATAGGTGTCAATAATATACCTTCATTTGACAAGTCCTAGACTTTTGGTGATCTCATTGACCCAATAAGGCATTGCTTAGATATCATTTCATATCTTTTTGAAAAAATCAAAAGGATGACTAATGTATCCAATTGTAAGAAGAGAGCAATGTCCAAGGGAGGGGTAGTACCATCATCTTAGGTACCACTGCTGCAAGATGATAAATGACAATCCTTTTGTTTGTATGCATGGAGGTCCTAAAGCATACTTTGGGTAAGGTGCATTCATGGCATCTTTTGGTGAAAGGTTTCCCAAGCATGAGAAAAGACCCAGTGTTCCATCAGGCTATGTTGGAACAATTATACACTAATCCCTCCCCTAGGGTGTTTCCTCCCATCAAAACCAATCCCTTCTTCCTATCATTTGTTGACAAGGGAAATTAATTAAAATGCTTAAATGGGATTATAGGTAGATATGTTCTATATAAGGATTTGATAAGTATTATTGGGTTAGAATACATATTGATGAGATTGCAATGCAATGTTATCAGGGATCATATGTGTTATGTGTTAAATCTATCATAAACCCTTGAATACTTATGAATTTGACTCCCACAATGGATATATGGCACTAATCTAAGTTGTATGATTCAATATTTGTTTGTCTTTACCTAGAGCTTGCTAAAAATTGCAAATCAATGACCTATTTTATCTTTGGATTGTGTTGTAGTTATCTCATGCTCCAAATAGCTGATAATGTCAATGAATAGCCAATTCTATTCGATACTATCCTATTATGTTGAGCTATTAAATGAGATTATCTGTTATTGTTAATGTTGTTTATGATATTGGTGCAGAGGTTGTAAACACATTAAGGGATCACCCTCTCGGGTCTTGCAAAGCCCGAAGTGTAGGAGGATTTTTTAAAGTCCTCATCAATTGGTCTAGGTCCTTTGAGCTGCCCTTGATTGGGATTGGAAATTCCATAGGTAGATTAGAATACCAACCTGGTTACATTGTAAAACAAAACCAACACTTCCCTCTACCCTTAACCCAAAACCCTAAACCCTTAACCCTTAAACCTTAAACCCTTAAACCATCTACCCTCTACCCTTAACCCCCCTCCCTCTATCTCTCTTTCACTCCCTCCCTCTCTCTCTCTCTCAAGTCTCTCCATCCTACCACCACTCCCTCTCTCAGGTCTCTCTATCACTCACTCACTCACTCACTCTATCTCAAGTCTCTCCCTCCTACCCCTTCTCCATCTCTTAGGTATATCTCTCACTCAATCACTCCCTTATCTCTCTCCCCTCCACCCTTAACCCTAAACCCTTAAACCATCTACCCTTTATCCTTAACCCTCCCTCCCTCTATCTCTCTCCCACTCCCTCCCTCTCTCTCTCTCGGAAGTATCTTCAATATCCTACCCCCTCTCCCTCTCTTAGGTCTCTCTCTCTCACTCACTCACTCCACTCACTCCTCCTATCTCTCTCCCTCCACCGTTAACCCTAAACCCTTAAACCCTCTACCCTCTACCCTTAACCCTCACTCCTCTATCTCTCTCCCACTCCCTCCCTCTCTCTCTCTAAATTATCTTCAATATCCTACCCCTCTCCCTCTCTTAGGTCTCTCTCTCACTCACTCCTCCCTCAATCTCTCTCCTTAAACCTAAAGCCCTAAACCCTCTACCCTCTACCCTTAACCCTCCCTTCCTTTATCTCTCTCTCTCTCTCTCTCTCTCCCTCCTAGCACCACTCCCTCTCTCAAGTATCTCTCTCACTCAATGGCTCACTCACTCCTCAATCTCAAGTCTCTCCCTCCCCCTTCTCCTCTCTCGGTCTTTCTCTCACTCCTCCTCCCTTTATCTCTCTCCCCTCCACCTTTAACCCTAAACCCTTAACCCATATACCCTCTACCCTTAACCCTCCCTCCGTCTATCTCTCTCCCACTCCCCTCTCTCTCTCTCTCAAGTATCTTCAATATCCTAGCTGCCCCCTCTCCCTCTCTTGGGTCTCTCTCTCACTCCTCCTCTATCTCTCTCCCTTAACCTAAACCCTAAACCCCAAACCCTTAACCCTTAAACCCTCTACCCTCTACCCTTAACCATCTACATGCTCTTTATCTCTCTCCCACTCCTCCCTCTCTCTCTCACTAAATTCCTCTATCACTCTCCTCTACCCATGACCCTAAACCCTTACCCTTAAATCCCAAACCCTTAAACCCTCTACCCTCTACCCCTCTCTCTCTCAAGTCTCTCCCTCGTACCCCCTCTCCCTCTCTTAGGTCTCTCTCTCTCACTCCTCTCTCTATATCTCTCCCCTCTACCCTTAACCCTAAAAATTAAACCCTTAACCCTTAAAATTTAAACCCTCTACCCTCTATCTCTCTCCCAGTACTCCCTCCCTCCCTCTCTCTCTCTCTCCTAAGTCTCTCCACTCTACCATTTGCCCTCTACCCTTAACCCTTAAATCCTTAAATCCTCTATCCTCTATTTCACACTCCCTCCCCTCTCTCTCTCTCAAGACTCTCCCTCTTACCCCCTCTCCCTCTCTTAGGTCTCTCTCTCTCACTCACTCCCTCTATCTCTCTACCCTCTGATGGAACTTTATATTTTTGCTCCTTATGTTCCATTCCTACCCTGCCTGGTGTTACTAGTCTTTCATGGTGTCAGAATTTTCCTTGGGTTGGTGGTTTTTGCTTTATTTTCATATAAAACCCTTGTGTTTATTTTACGCCTTGGTTGGGATCTATTTCGATGTTACTTTTTGATGGGTTTTAAAATGACTTATGTCCTATCATTCTGTCTAGGCTGAGTCCCTTTCTTTTAATATTTTATTTCCTCTGCAGGGTTTTATTTTCCTAAGTCTTGGTTAGCCCTATGTTTCATCATTTAAAAAAAACTTATGTCATTGTTTAACATCCACCTAGTGATGTCCCCTTGTCCTTTTAATAAATTTTTTCTTTTGCAGAAGGATGAAGTTCGCGCGACCGTTGATCAACTATCGTTTGATCTCAGCCGCTCCCTGCCATCCCACAATGACCCCACCACACCATTTTGGTTGATCATGATATCATGGGTGGGCGCCACATGTCCTATTTGGTGAGGCCAAAGGTGATAATTTTGGTTCATCATCGATCAATTGTCATCATATCTTAACAGTTTCCCACCTTTGCGTGATCGAAAGCTGCAAGGTTTTTACTGATTGCGATATCACGGGCGGGTGCCACGTGTCTGATCTGATGAAGCTAAAGAAATGAAGGAAATATTTTGGTAAATTAATCCATCCTTAATACATTAAAAGGAGGGTTACTAAAGTGTTCTTGAGGTGCACATGTTTTAAATCAGCGGATATGTTATAATCTTGATGAAAAAATTGCTCGACGGTTAATAATAAGGCCAGTGATTATGTTGAAGGAACAAGATCACAAATGCTCAAGATCTACGGTTTCCCACCATCGTGTGATCTAAAGTTGTAGGATCTTTATTGATTGTGATATCGCGGGCGATTGCCACATGGATGGCTAAAATTTAAATCTGCATGAAATATGGTTGGAGCCATTTGGGCAGCATGCGAGTGAGCTTTAATGGTAGATGAGACATTTGCAAGCATGATTTGATCGAGATAAAATCAATTCTCCTATTTTTTTATATCACAAAGCATTCAAGTATTTTGTGGAGCAGTTTCAGAGCCGAAAGTGAAGTTGTGAATCTCTGCAGCTAGAATTTGGGACTTTTGTAAACAAAGCCATGAGTTAATTTTTGTGCTTCCCGATCATTCTGCACTTGAATTTGGGAAAAAATTTGTTGTGCTTGTCATTTAGCTTGTTGATAAACATGTTAGGGCTATAGTTTAATTATAGTTGTGAGAAATTGTAGTGTTTTGTTCTGTAATTTCCTATCTTTGGTTAGTCCTGGCTATTCGAAGTGTGAAATTGTAAAAAGACCCTAGTTTTCCCAAGATGGCACCGCCAAAGCAACATTCTGGCCAAGTTGACTATTTAAAAAGAAACTTGTACGATGATTTCCTAGATTAGTTGCCCTAATCAATGAATGATAGGAAGAAGGGATTGGTTCTAATGTGAGGGTAAATCCTGGGGGAAGGGTTAGTATATAATTTCTCTAACATTGCCGATACTAGTGTTCCTCTCACAGGCTTGGGAATGCTCAGATTATGGTATGGACAGAGGAATTTTCCTCACCCCTTTTCAAACGGTTGGATGTATGATTTGGGAAAGATGGTGGTCCCAAATGTGTTCTCTGACATATACTTACTTAGGGCAATGGCTGCAAGATATAACCCTGTCACACGAGTAATTAGGGATAATGATGGAAAGGTTCTATTGAGCATTAATAGAGAAGAGGTCCAACAGATTTTTGACTTGAGTGAATTGAGTGAAGACTTGGTTCCTATCAATCTTGAGGAAATGAAGCAAGAATATGCAAAGTTGAAGTCTCCTTTTAGAGCTAAGTTGCTTCCAGCTCATCTGGCTAGGGCAGGAGGTTCACGATTTCATACCAGCCCCAGTGACCAGGAACCTTTCAGATTAAACTATTTTGCAAATCATTTCTTGGAAAATTTCTATTCATTGTGTTAGATTTTTGGTTTCAGTCCTGGTGTGGTGATGCCTATTGCATACATGTTCACGGGGGTGCAAATAAAACACCCTAACTTCTCTGTGACATATGACTTTGCTTCTTTCTTAGCTGAGAGGATACATGAAGGGTTGTCAAAGTTGCAGAAAAATGATACTAGCCCTAAATTCTTCTGGTGTTCTATGCTGATGCATATGTTCTTGTTTAAGAATGCTGACTTTTTCTCTGAAAAGATGGAATTAAGGCAATCAATTGATGGAGAAAGATTTCCAATATAATTATGGGTTGTAGATTTATCTTGCAATAAGGAAAGCACCAGTTATGTGCAATTTGATAATTGATTTGCTTCTAGATTGAGGGCTAGACTGATGGTGAATGTATCTAGGATCCTTGAGGAATTGCATAATTTCCTCAGGCCAAAAGGGAGGAAGCCATAATTGAAAGTTTTCCATAATTGGAGTGACATTATCCCATAGCTAGTCAGCACTATTTTGAGAGTATACATTTTTCAAGGAACCCACCATATAGTGCCATACAATGTGCCACCAAGAGTGGGGTTTGCAAAAGTTATGTGGAAAATAGGTTGTATCCATGAGGACAACCTCACAGGGAGGGGTAAGGGAACATTTTTCCCTGATTATACAATGGTGTCTGATTTTTCCTTTTCAAAAGGAGGCTAGGTGCATTTTGAGAAATTCTTTGATGATTACCATTTGAGGTGTGGTCCAAAGTGGCAACATGATCCTGAGGATTTCTTTTCCCTTTTTAGACAAAGAATAAAGGTTGGAAAATTTGTGCATGAGTTCAACTTTCCTGAGGATTTGATTAGAAATGAATTTGATCTAAATAGGCAGGAGTTGAACAAGGAGAAACGGATAGCTTATGATAAGTTATTAGATATTATGCATAAGATGGATCTGAAGTATAATCCATTGTTGGAGTTCAATCCATACCATAAGAATATTGACTTTCTAATGGAGAACTTCAAAGAAATTATGGGCACATTGAGGACCAAAAAGATAAATTTAGAATTGAATGTGGTTGTACAGGAACAAGGCGCCAGGCCAATTGAAACAAGGCCAGCATACCAGCCTACAGAAAGGTGGCCTATTTATAGGAGGAAAAAGGATGATAGCAGTGATGAAGAGGAAGTGGACAAAAAAGGAAAGAAAATAATGAAGTTTCCTTCACAACCATGTCCAAAGTTTGAAGTGCCTGGGGCAATTAAAATCATTGATTTATAGTCATCACCAGAAGACAGTCCCTCATCACCAACATCTGAGCCAAGCCCTAAAAGACAAAGAATTGATCAACCAAAGGAGGATCTGATGGATGAAATTATTGTTATTGATCAGGACATGTAGGTTGGTATGCCTTCCCCTCCTAGGCTAGCTGAATTAGTTCTATTTGATTTAGATATGAAAGGAAAAAGTGTACAAGATGCATGAATGGAAACATGTAAGGAGTTTCTAGATGACAGTACATTTGTAAAAACTCTTGTATTCTTGCAATTGGTATGGAGGATCATATTTGAAGAATATCAAGAGAAATGTAAGAAGAGAAGAGAACTAAGGCCTGACAGGTCTGACCAGGATAATGATGAGGAGGTAAAAGTTGAATTAATGGAGGAATTTAAGAACATCACTCCTGAAGAGGGAAGAAGATTTGTGAGTCAGGCTGGTGTGTTTATTCTATCTAAATGGGACATTGCAGATGCTATAGAATTTAATGCTATTTTAAAGTCCAAGCATCCTTTGCAAGACTCTGAAGAAGAAGTCAAGGCAGCATTGCAAATTTCTGCCTTCAGTGAGGAATATGAAACTTTGGAAATTTGGGCATTAGCCCCTCAAGGAAGAAAGCCAAATGCTACAAATATTAATCCAAATTTTAGAGGAGGATTAATAATAAAGAGAGCTTTAGAGACATCAACCACTGAGGCCACTACTTTGACTGTGAATGTGGCCAAATTGGCCCAAAAGACTGCTGAAAGGAAGGAGGCTGAAAAGAAGAGCCTAATGTAAAAGTATAACCTTTTCATTGAGGAATACAACAAGATGCAATAGAGGAATGTTGAGTTGCAGACTAAGGTGGAAAGGTTTAGGTATAAGTAGATTGGGGAGACATCGAGTGCTCCAAGGACCAGTACATTACCTTCCACAATAGGGTTAGTGCCTCCTACTTCTCGAATTGTTTCCACACTAGGGTCTCCCAGCTAGAATCTTTCTCTTACCCCTCCTTTAGAACAAATTGATGAAGAAACAGAGTGATCTATTGATCCTACAAAGAATCAGCTCTTGCAAAGAATTGATGAATTGCATACATCATTGAAGGTAAGTGAGGAGGGATATCTTTCAAATCAAAAGGAGATTGTTACTACTATCTTAAGACATTTAAATGAAAATGTTGATAGTAAATTGCTATCTATACATTCTTTATATTCTTTGATGTTAGATGCAATAAAGAATATTGATAGGGATCAAGAAGTAGTGATATCATTGATTTAAAATTGGATCCCTAGGGCCAGTGATTTGGATGTCTTGTATAATGCTTCAAGGTTTCATACAAATAATAGGCCCCAATGATTATAGCCTACTCAAATGTTGGTTAAATAATTGCAAGGTTTTCAGACCCTACTAGATGATTTGAGTAGGAAGATCAGGGAATTGGTGAAGAATTTTAATGATTGTGGTAACACATTGTTACCAAATATAATTGATGAGCAAGGGAAAATCAGGTCACTCCAGCAGTCGCAGGATCAAGCAAGTGAAGTCATCAATGATCAAATTAAATTATTTTGTGATAAGTCAGATTATTACTTGTTGGTGAGCTATATGGATAAAATCATTAGTAGTTGCTCCTTTTTGGAATCTTTTGAAAGAGATGCAAATCAGGTAGTGGTAAAATACACACTTTATAATACCAAGGTGAATGAGGTGATTAATTTTGACTGGCTGACTGATGAAGAATACCAAAAATGGGTAACTAAATATTTGACTAAGGAAGAGTAAAAGGAATGGACTACTAACAGGTGGTAAATTAGATGTTGCAATTACAATGGTTTCCAGTTTTGCTTTGATGGCATTCTCGGTGTGGGTTTCTTGTGGTTTTTTGTTGTTGCATCAACTTTTCTTAGCTGACATGATGAACAAGAATATTCTCCAAGGTGATGGTTGTAACAATTTTTGGAATATCACCAGGTGTGCCAACTGGCTGGTGACATGTGTACTTTCTAGCCCGATGCTTGTTTTCTCCTTCATTTTCTATAAGAAGGATTTCAAGGCTAGAAGTATGGGTTAGCAAGTTTGATAATTTTTGGTCGAGTCTAGGTCAAGTTGCAGAGCAAATTGTAAAGTCCAATGGTTTTAGAGAGAAATAGAATTTAGGTTTTGAGTTATTTTGTAATTGGTTTTGAATTCATGGGGATTTCATGTTGTATAATAGTACTAGCATTTGAGTTGAAATGATAAATTGAAACTCATGTCCCTCCACTATACATGCATATCCAAATTTTGAATAAGATGACTAAGGGTTGTTTCATTCATCTCACTGTTGTGGTGTGTATAATCCTTATTTTAGCTTTAAATCAAGGAATTAATTAAAATGCTTGAATGAGATTATAGGAGAATATGTTCTGTATAAGGATTTGATAAGTAGTATTGGATGAGAATGCATACTGATCAAATTGTAATGCAATATTGCTAGGGATCTTATATGTTATGTATTAAATCTGTCATAAACCTTTAGGTGCTTATGAATTTGACTCCTACAATGGATATATGACACTGATCTAAGTTGTACTTATTTGTGTAGTTCAATAATCATTTGTCTTTTCCTAGAGCTTGCTACAAATTGCAAATTAATGACTATATTTTACTATGGATTGTGTTGTAGTTATATTATGCTCCACATAATTAATATTATTGGTGAAAAGCCAATTTTATTCGATATTATCCTATTGTGTTGAGCTATTCAATGGGATTATCTATTATGTGTTAATGTTGTTTATGATATTGGTGCAGAGGTTGTAAACATATTAAGGTATCACCCTCTCAGGTCTTGTAGAGCCCAAAGTGTAGGAGGCTTTTTAAAATCCTCATCAGTTGGTCTAGGTCCTTTGAGCTACCCTTGATTGGAATTGGCAATCCCATAGGTAGATTAGAAGACTAACTTGGTTACAGTGTAAAAAAAAACCAACACCCTCTACCTTTAACCCTAAACCCTAAACCATTAACCCTTAAACTCTAAACCCTTAAACCCTCTACCCTCTATCTCTCTCCCACTCCCTCCCTCCCTCCCTCTCTCTCAAGTCTCACCCTCCTACCCGCTCTCCCTCTCTCAAGTCTCTCTCTCTCTCACTCACTCTTATCTCCCTTCCCTCTACCCTTAACCCTCTACCCTCTATCTCTCTCCCACTCCCTCTGTCTCTCTCTCACTAAATCCCTCTATCTCTCTCCCCTCTACCTGTTGGTTGTTTTTACTGTAACTAGCTTGGTCTTCGAATTTACCTATAGAATTTCCAATTCCAATCAAGGGCAGCTCGAAGGACCTGGAAAAACTAACGAGGATTTTAAAGATCTCCTACACTTTGGGCTTTGCAATACTTGGGAGGGTGATCCCTTAATGCGTTTACAACCTCTGCACCATTATCGTAAACAACATTAGAAACAACAGATAATCTCATTTAATAGCTCAAAATAATAGCATAATACTAAATAGAATTGGTTTTTCATCAGTAATATCAACTATTTGGAGCATGAGATAACTACAACACATTCCACAATGTAAAATAGTCATTGATTTGCAATTTGTAGCAAGCGCTAGGTAAAGACAAACAAAATACTGAACCATACAAATTAGTAAAACTTACATCAGCTCCATATATCCATTGAGGGAGTCAAATTCATAAACATCTAAGGGTTTATGATAGATTTAACAAATAACATATAAGATCCTTGAGAACATTGCTTTACAATTTCATCAACATGTATTCTAACCCAATACTAGTTACTTATCAAATCCTTATACAGAACATATCCATCGACAATCCCCATTTAGATGTTTTGAATGCTTTTTGATACCAAAAGTAGAAGAATACTTGCTTTATTTCGATCACACCGTGGTAGTATATGTCATGGCCACCATTAAAGCTTACTCGTGTGCCTCATGAATGACTCTAATCACATTTGATACAGATTCAAATATTAGCTGGCGATCCTTCCCCTTGGTGAGATGATCAGAAGACTACCTTCAAAGCAAATGGACATAGTCTCCATCATGGCAATAAGGGGCCCACCATACTACTCATTTCCAAGGAGATCCACGTGGTGAACGCCCATGATATCGCAATCAATAAGGACCTCACAACTTTTGATCATGCGATGGTGGGAAATTCTGTTTGTTCAACACAGTTGCTAGCCTTGTTATTAACCATCGAGCACCTTTCTACCGAGATTATAACTTCTTTGTTGATTTAAAACATGTGCATCTTATAACTGCTTTAGTAACCCGTGACATAATGTATTAAAGATGCATTGAAGTATTTATCATTCCTTCAGCTTCACCGGATGAGACACGTGGTGCTCTCCTATGATATCATGATCAACAAAGACAGTGTGGTGGGGTCATTACGGGATGGTGGGGAACAGCTGAGATCACATGACAATTGATCTACGGCCATGTGAACTTGTACCTCTATAAAATAAAAACATTTATTAGGGGAGAGGGCCTAGTAATCATGTGGGTGCAAAATAAAAACATTTATTAGGGGAGAGGGCACACTCAATCGTGATGATAATACCTAGTATTACCACATATTTATACTAGATATTGTAAATAAACTGTCCAAATGTAAATAAAGAAAAAACCAAATGTTGATAAAAAATGGACCCATACTTGAACACGTGAGAACCTCTAAATGGTATATGAAAAAAACATATATACATTCATGAAGAAGTGAAATAAGTATTTTTTTGTTTCAAATAAAATATCACAACTCTCCACTATAAGTATGTCATTTAAAAAACAAAATTCTCATTTAATAAAATAAGACACTCATTTAAACAAGTATTGTTATCGTAGTGAAAAAATATTTTTCTTATGTGTACAACAATTGTGGTAGCAATGTACAAGCATTGGATAATTTTATATTAATAGTTTGTCCTATCACAAATATAAAAGGTGAGCACAATAAATAACATGTATTTTCCCATTAAATGTGAAGGATTTTCAAAAAGTTTTAGTGTTCAACTATTGGTCCATTTTTGATCAATATAAGTTGTATTTTAAATAATTATGTGTTGTTTTTATAACAACAAATAGATTTTTTGTGTTTAACTATTAGTCCATATGTGTTGAATATAAAAGGTAGAGATATCAAAGATTTATGGTTATCAATAAGTATTTGGTCCACTTAGGTTGTATATTAATTTTAATTTAAATAAAAATATCATATTTTACAAGCAACAAATGATATTTTTTTGGTTCAACTATTGGGGGTTCCATGATTAAGTTTTGGTTGAATCTTTAAAAAGTCAAATTTTAGACACTTCTCAAAAGGTATTCCAATGTGGTGAGGTGCATAATGAGTTATTCCTCCAAACCTTATTTATAGATAAATAATAGCCCAATATACATTTCAAAAAAAAAATGAAGGTTCTACGATAATCCAGTCAATTGCTACATGCTGAGAAAGTTAGCTTGCATGATTACTAGGCCCTCTCCCCTAAAAGAATAAGGGGACATCGCTAGGATGATGACAAACAATGACATAAGTTGTTTTAACGAGAGAACATGGGACCAAAAAAATACTTTGGAAAATTAAATTCAAGCGAACGAAATAAAATTATAAAACAAAAGGGGGCCCAGCCTAGATGAAGTGATGGGGCTTAAGTCATTTTAAAACCTTCCCAAAAAGTAGCGGCCAAATAGATCCCATCCAAGGTGTAAGATGAACACTAGGGTTTTACATGAAGATGAAGGTAAAACCCCAACATTAGGCTTTTTCCAAACACCATAGATGACCAGAGACACACGGTAGGATAAAATAGAACACAAAGAACAAAACTTTGAAGTTCCATCACTACCCATAACCCTAAACCCTAAACCATTAACCCTAACCCTTAAACCCCCAAACCCTTAAACTCTCTACCCTCTCTCTCTCTCAAGTCTCTCCCTCCTACCCTCTACCCTAAACCCTAAACCCTAAACCCTTAACCCTTAAAACCCTTAAACCCTCTACCCTCTACATTTACCACTCTACCCCTTATCTCTCTCCCACTCCCTCCCTCTTTCCCTATCTCTCTCAAGTCCCACCCTCCTACCCCCTCTCCCTCTCTCAGGTCTCTCTCTCTCTCACTCACTCACTCTTATCTCCCTCCCCTCTACCTTCTACCCTCTACCCTTAACCTTCTACTCTCCATCTATCTCCCACTCCCTCCCTCTCTCTCTCACTCAATCCATCTATCTCTCTCCCCTCTACCCATAACCCTAAACCCAAAACCCTTAAACCCTCTGCACCATCTACCCCTCTCTCTCAAGTCTCTCCCTCCTACCCTCTCCCACTCTCGTGTTCCTATCTCACTAATTTCTATCTCTCCTCTCTACCTTAACCCTAAACCTTAAACCCTTAATCTCTAAACTCTAAATCCTTAAACCTCTACCTCTAATTCTCTCTCTCTCTCAAGTCTCTCTCCTATCCCTCTCCTCTCTTCTTTTAGGTCTCTCTTCTCTATCTCTCACTCACTCCTCTATGTGTCTCCATGCATCTACTCCTTAAACCCTAAACCCTAAACCTTTAACCCTTAAACTCCTAAACACTTAAACCTCTACCTCTACCCTTAACCCTTTCTCCTTCTATCTATCTCCCACTCCCTCCCTCCCTCTCTCTCTAAAGTCTCTTCGTCCTAGCACCACTCCCTCTCTTAGGTATCTCTCTCCCCTTCCTCCCCTCTTCCCTTATCCCTTCCCCATCCTCTCTCTCTCTCTCTCTATCTCTCTCCTAAGTCTCTCTACTCTACCCTTATCCCTCTACCCTTAACCCTTAAATCCTTAAATCCTCTACCCTTTATCTCTCTCCCACTCCCTCCCTCTCTCTCTCTCAAGACTCCTCCCTCCTACTCCCCTATCCATCTCTTGAGGTCTCTCTATCTCACTCAAGCCCTCTATCTCTCTCCCCTCTACCTTTAACCCTAAACCCTAAACCATTAACCCTTAAACTCTAACTCCTTTTAAACCTCTACCTCTATCTTCTCCCACTCCCTCCCTCCCTCCCCTCCCTCCCTCCCTCTCCTCTCTAAATCTCACCCTCCTACCCTCTCCCTCTCTCCTTTTAAGTCTCTCTCTCTCTCTCACTCTTTATCTCCCTCCCCTCTACCCTTAACCCTCAATTCTATCTCTCTCCTCCCACTCCTCCATCTCTCTCTCTCACTCCTAATCCCTCTATCTCTCCCCCAATTCTTGGTTATTTTTACTGTAACTAGGTTGGTCTTCTAATTTACCCATGGAATTTCCAATTCCAATCAAGGGCAGCTCGAAGGACCTAGACCAATTGAAGAGGATTTGAAAGACCTCCTACACTTTGGGCTTTGCAAGACTCGGGAGGGTGATCCCTTAATGCGTTTACAACCTCTACACCATTATCGTAAACAACATTAAAAACAACAGATAATCTCATTTAATAGCTCAACATAATAGCATAATACTGAATAGAATTGGATGTTCATCAGTAATATCAACTATTTGGAGCATGAGATGACTACAACACATTCCACAATGTAAAATAGTCATTGATTTGCAATTTTTAGCAAGCGCTAGATAAAGACAAAAAAATATTGAACCATACAAATTAGTACAACTTACATCAGTGCCATATATCCATTGAGGGAGTCAAATTCATAAACATCTAAGGGTTTATGATAGATTTAACACATAACATATAAGATCCTTGAGAAAATTTCTTTACAAGTTCATCAACATGTATTATAACCCAATACTACTTATCAAATCCTTATACATAACATATCCACCTACAGTCCCATTCAAGCATTTTAATTAATTCCTTTAATTAAAGCCAAAACAAAAATCATACACACCACAAGAGTGAGATGAATGAGACAACCCTTGATTATCTTATTCAAAATTCAAATATGCATGTACAATGGAGAGACATGAGTTTGAATTAATCACTTCAATTCAAATGCCAGTACTTTCATAAAACATCAAATCCCCATGAATTCAAAACCTACTACAGAATGACTCAAAACCTAAATTGTATTTTCCTTAAAACCACCAAACTTTACAATTTGCTCTACAAATCTACCTAGACTCGACCAAAAAATATCTAACTTGCTAACCCATACTTCTAGCCTTGAAATCCTTCTTATAGAAAATGAAGGAGCAAACAAGCATCGGGCCAGAAAGTACCTCTCATTTCACTTGCTTTTAGACTTCACAAAAATCTTAAGGACAACAACTATACCTTCTTTATTTCTCATCCTACTCCCTATTCATGCATCCTACAATTACAACAGTATCCATGGGGCCTCTTACACAAGCTATAGTAATCACAAAAAAGTGTAAGAGCCCCTTTATATCATGTTTGGACTACAAAACCCTCAAAAATAGGGTAACTAGGCTGTATGCAAAGAAAATGAAGCTTTCTAACTCAAATCAATGCCTTAATCCCTCAAATAAGATTCAAATAAAAGCTAACACATATCTTCACGACTTGGAATTTATTTCACATAAAAATATAGCTGCATGTGACTGTACAGTGCTGCATAATAGGAAAAATACATAAATTTTGAAGAAAAACATAGATTTTTGAATGTCGAGCTTGTATTTTAAATCCTCAACCATCAACAACCATTACAATGATCAATTTATGCCTTTCAAAGGCCTTTACATGTCAGCCACTGAACAACCACCTCTACAACTGACTTTTTAATCTTTTATGATCACATGAAACATAAAACACACTAATTTCAAGGTTGTTAACATCACTATTGAAATGTTTTAATTTTTTGACCTTTCAAACATTAAAAATCACATCATTAAATTAATTATGTAATGGCATAAAAATTAAAAACATCATGAAATAATTATGTAACCACATAAGTCAAATATAATTCTATCAAGAAATTAATATCAAATAGCTAATATAATTGCATAACTCATACATTTCAATGTCATTGATCTTCTTCTTCATCCAACTCTTTGTCTATATCATCCGATCTAGATTTAACATTGTAAGGATTGGTCATAACATCATCATCGTCATCGATATCAGTTTTGATAATGTCATCATTCACACAGATATCATCTTCATGAACATTAACTCCTACATCATCATGATCTAGTTTCTCCTCATCGACATCTTTGTTAGGGACATCACCAACTAACTATTGATCCTAATCATCATCTACATCATCTTTGAGTTCTTCAGTAACTTCTTCCACCGCATTATACTTTACCATCGTTCCTCTTGGATCATGTCTAACAACAAATGACCAACCCGGTTTACATGGAACCTCTACATAAAATACCTGCTCACATTGGCTTGGAAGAACATAGGGCTCATTTCCAGCTCGCTCGATCAACCTTGTATTAACCATGGTAAATCCATTATCATGTTCAATAACAGTTCTCTCAGGATCATTTTCATTCAATTGTAGCCTGTACCATAGGATGCTGAACAAAATTAATCTAAAGGAATTAAAGTCACACTCAAGTATATCATTCAATATCCCATAGTATCGATTTTCTGAGACTTCTAGATGTATGTCACTTCTAGATGAAACATTACTCACCTGAAAGACTGCAGTTATACTAGAATCACAAGTTTTCTTCATGTCATCCACCATTTTGATTTGAAATTTATGACCATTGCACCACATAGCCTTGTGGTGTTTCACCTGCAATATGTCATTTGAACATGTAAAAATTATTGCAATATCTTCATTTGATAAACATATTTAATCTTGGCCAAATGTATGCAAAAAAAACAATCTCAACATATATATACATCAATATAATTGAAAATAATTAAATAATATGGGTGATTAATATATTTATATGTACCTGTTTATCTCTTAAACCATATGCTAAATCAATTTCCCTTTGCGTAACATTGGAATCTCCATTACGATGAGCTTCTTTAACCAATGAAGCCACACCTTCCCATGTTAATGCATGACCAAATTGTTGACATCGTTCAATCCATACCATCATCCAATCACGATTGTTTATGATGTACAAATGTAGTGCATCCCACTCTCAACCAACTGTATCAAAAAAAATTGAAATTCACAAACGAGGTATAATTAGTTAAATACCAAAGTATACGACCTTAATTTATAGTTGATGTATATTGAAGATTTAAAATTAAATAAGTACAAAAAACATAAAAACCATATATAAAATGTATTCCAATTAATCTCCATGAACATCTTATAATTACCTCTCACTTTCCTCAATCTACCTTTCCCCATCAAGTACTCCCCTTCAAATTTGTTAATGGAGTTGGGATCTCAAATGTGATCTACATGGATCTTTTCTGCAAAATTAGCAGTATATTCACTAATGTACACCATGGTTTGGTATACCATATATCCCTCACCATAGAACCCTCAGGATGTGCTCTTTGTCTAACCAAAACCTTCAAAAATTTGAAGTGCCTCTCAACCATCCACATTGACCTTGTGTGTACAGGTCCACACAATTCAATCTCCTCAACTTGGTGTATGAGGAAGTGTTCTTGTGCATTGAAAAATGTCGAAGGTAGACACTTTTTCATTTCACACATTAGATGAGGAATTTATATCTTCTTTATGGATTTATTTAGATGAAATCCATCTACAAGTGATTCAAGGCACAAATATATTAATGAGATTTAACAAAAATATACACTATACTACATAACACGTAAAAAAAATGGAAATTATAAGATGTATACAACGAATTGAACAAATATCGCTACTTACCTCATGTATTTTCCAAGATCATATATAACTTTCTTGACATTGTTGTCAAAGTTGTTTGGGAGAGATATAGGTACAACGTACTGCAACAATTATAAAATGAACTTTTCATTATTTTTCCAAAAGTAGTAAACACAATACACTGAAAAGTACATGCATTATACAAGTGTATATAATGTACCAGAATAATTACCTTAATGAAGGTATGCCAATCATGCGTTTTCATCCCTAACCCAAATTCACCTTTCTTTGTTATTATATTGTTTATGTTCACAGCAAATCCTGTGGGAAATCAAATTTTTTGTATGAATTCTTTTATAGAATTGATTTGCTGCTCTATTAATAACCAAGGAAGGGCACTTACATTAAATTTTTCTCCATCGCTATTTAATTGAATGACATTTTTCATTGCATTATTGGCTTCCTGAATGTCACTACAAATTTTGACAATTTTTTCTTTGTCATGCCTTCCATCCAATATTTTCCATAACATTTCTATTATATTCTTTCTGATATGCATTTTATCAAACAAATGCACAATTTGTAGCTACTCATAATAGGGCAACCTACTAAATTGTTTGGGATAACTTTTCAGTCCCTGTGGAAGTTGGCCATTAATGCCTTGATGACCCTCATGAAGCATATAAGTTAAACAAATTAACAATGACAATCATTGTCAATTACAACATGAGTAAACACAACACAATATAAAAATATAAATTCAAAACATATCATATATGATAGATAAAAAATTTGATTTGATGTATAACCTTGACAAATAATTCTATTATATTCCAACTTCCATAGGTGAGGTGTCATTCTTTGTGGTTTTGATGTAGTCTCCTCTTTCACATTGAAAAGATTTTTTTAAGTAGTTCGATACTTATGATTTCTATGGAGGAAGTGCCTATACTCACCAAACACCTACTTTCCTAAACTTGTTCAATGACGAGATTTCATCTTTAGACCACAAATTGGACATGCAATTTTTCCCTTTGTTTGAAGACCTACAAGATCATATATAATTGGATTAAATATGTCAATTTTTACAATTATATATAATGAATAGATTATTTTAAAAAAATGCATGATATCTACTTCATCAAATTAAATATTGTTAAAGTGTAGTCGAATGTTATAACATACCACAAAAATGTGTTAGCCCTGGGGCATCATGAATTGTCCATACAAGCATTACATGGAATTGAAATTGTCTTTGTCATATTGGTCTAGAGACGTCATACATAGTGACACCATTCCATAACTTTAGTAACTCTTTGATAAGAGGCTCGATATAGACATTCATATCTTTAACTTGGTACTTACCTATTTGAATGAAAATAAACATTACATAATTATTATAACCATTTTACTACAATATATATAAATTAATGTACATGACTATTGAATGAAAAAAATATAAGTCATTATGCAACAAATAAGACAAATGAGATGCTACTACATTAAAGAAAATTGATGTAAACAGATACCTAGAACAATCATTGACAACATTATGTGCTCCCTCTTTATTGACATCCATGGAGGAATGTTATTGTTGATAACAAAAATAGGCCACACTGAGTAAATAGATCTCAGCTCTTCAAATGGATTAACACTGCCTGCTCCCAATAAAAGCCTGATATTATGAGGTTCTTCTTTAAAGTGTGGCCATTTTTTGTCCATGTCCCTAAATGTAGAACCATTCACAGGCATTCAAAGAATGTCATCTCCACTTCTATTCTGTGCATGGTAATCCATAAATTACGCTAAGCTTTCATGCCTAAATAATCATTGCATACATGGAATAATGAGAATATAACGAAAAACCTTGTGAGGCACCTTTTTGTTAGTTGATCTATTTGATATCTACTGATATGACATTCTGGGCATTATGTTGCAAATTCTTGTTGTTTATGATATATAATATGATCATTGGGACATGCATCTATTGCTTGATATTCCATTCTGATATCTTTCATAATGGAAAATAAATCTCAGTATGAGCAAGGTAAAATATTTGTTGGTGGTAACAAAAATTCACCAATCAATCTACAACAAAAATAATTTGTTAATATAAAGAATATTAATGGTACATATTTCATCCTTTATTTACTAGTGATGAACTAACAACAATTAAAATAGATGAAAAAAAAAGACATATATGACATACCTTAACATCCATGAGATTTCTATGTTTGATAAACCATTCATAACCTTCAAGTTCAACAAAAACAATACAACAGAGAGAAGAGTTGTTTGGGAGCCTTCATAAAGGGACTCGTATGCCTTCTCAAGTATAGGTAAATCATGAACATCATCAAAGTCATCTCGATCATCATGATTAGCTCTACCACTAAATGTGTCATGGATCAATGTATTTTTACCATCATCTTCAACTATGTTTTCTGGCACATGATCATCTTCTTCCATAGGATCATTAACTTCAACTTCGATATTCATAGCTCCATGTCTGTCCGCTTGCAAAACCACATTCTCTGGGCCGTGATAATCCATATCATCTGCCCTAGGGCATCCCACCTTTATAATAATGATAGAAACAAATAAACCATGATCATGATCAAGTGATTATATATATATGTATAAAATGTTAAAACAAGATAAACATTTACAAATTCAATCAATATAAACACATATAATGAACAACTTACCAATGGATGATAATCATGCCCCCTTCAATGTGACCATGCTGCCTACAATGTTTCTCAGTTGTTGTGATTTAAAGTCATCTTATCTTTAATCCCTTGAAATTATTGCAAGGACAATAACATTTCCCATCACCCTTTCTTTTCAATCTAGCCCACAATCTATCAAGTGTCTCTTCATTTTGTTCTAGACTAATATTATCTGACATGATTTTTCTTTACCAAGCTTGACTATTTAGATCTTCAAAAAATATCAAACTCACACTCCAATAATTTTTATTCATAGATAGGTAACAAAATCTAATAATTTTGATATTTTACACCCAAAAAATGGCATGCAACCACCCCTACAAAAGAGAAGATAGTCTGAAGTTAATGATGACAAAAAACACTTTAAAATGCTAATTCCAAAACTTATTAAATTCTGATTTTACTATGATTTTCAACCGTTAAGACTCCTAAAATCAGAATATTGAACTTGATCGCAAACTTCCTACAACGATGGAGGTAGTGAGCTAGTAAGAGCAAGTGACCCATTCCTAAGGAGCAACAAGTGAATCATCATTGCTAATGTCAATACAGATTTATCCTTTTAGTTAAAGATGCAATGTGTCACTTCTTATGACTAGCTTATCCCTAGGGCCCTCAACATTGAGAGAGCCCTAATCGCACAAGGAAGCACACACTAGTAGAATTTGGAAAATAAATGACTAGGTGACTAAAACTTTTAGTCACAACAAATAAAAATGACTAAATTCTACTCATTTTTTGCAACTCAGCTATAAATGAGTAAATAAATTACTAGTTTGGTCATTGATTAAAAATTATTTAGTCACACAAATAAAAATGACTAAATAGTTAGTCATTTATTTAGTCATAATCCATTTGAATAAATCATTTAAGGAATAAAGAATATAGCCCACAAAAATACACTAAAAATTTAATAAACATACCCTAAAACTTTTGTCAAAATCTTATTTTTAGGCGTAGCCCACCAGAATGGAGTTTTTATTTTAATAAACATACTCTTGAACCTTCGTCAAAACATTATTTTCAAGCCTAGACTGCCAAAATGGAGAACTGTTTCCATAAAGAATGACAAAGAATGGTGAGGAGATGTGTGTGAAAGGAGGCATAGGATTCATTGTTGCTTATCTCATTCCTGCTCTGCTCAACAAATCTTACATTGTTCCCACTACTATTTGTAATCTAGGTATTTACTTGACATATATTTGCATAATCTCAAATTCTTTCAGAGGCTTTTGAAGTATCAATGTATCGTATTTAGGGTTTAGAATGATTTATTTTAATTAATAAATAAATAAATGATGTATTTCCTAGTAATTAGATAATATGGAGATCTCCTAAATCTTCCCTAGCACACTATCCTCTTTGGCATTTTATTCATTACTCCAACTACTAGGGTTTTGCATGTGACATCTTTAATATCTTCATGACCATGGCTTTTAAATAGATCTCAGTCTTTGCTTTAATCCTTTTCATAGTAACCCTTGAGTTCCATAATCCACCTTCAATATCTTCTAAGAACGGTGTCTTAAGCTAGACTGCATAGTATGCATATAAAGCAAGTCCTTCATACCTCCCATTGTTCCAAACCACCACTCACTACCTTGCTTAAAATTTTTCCTCCATAAGCACAATATCATGTTTTAAAATCATGGTTTCCAGTGATTGACCATTAAGGTCACCACTTTCATGAAGATACAATGAGATTTTTGTCTTCAAACTCAAGGCATTATGCAAGATAATATTGCGAATTGTTTATTTTGTACGATTTGATTTTCTTGCACATTTACTGCTTTGCTAACTTCCTTTAAGACTAGGTATTGCACCCTTAGCTGCAATCTCAAACAGCTCACTCACTATCACTTGAAGATTCCTTTCATGAGCATCCTTCTATAAAATAAAACTATGCCCTATAGATTACCTACTTACTACAGGGGACTCATTGTTTCATGGTATTGTAGATATTAAGATCCTTCAACCTTATTGACACTACTTCAGAGTCCATAAGGTATTATTTACTATTCTCCCATCTTTTATGAGTCTCAAAACACTGCTCAAACATGCAATCCACTACCTCCATTATACATTAATGGCTAAGAAGAAACATTGAACCTATGATTACCACTATTACTTCATTTGGACAACCATTCCTTGATTGCATTTTTCTTGTCTAACACTACCAAAAGCATTTGAAAAACCCTTAAGGTCAGCAAGGGGGTAAGGAAACTCACTGTTAAAATATCCACTTTACTATGCAAGGTTTGAGCTTTATTATCTTGTCAAGTTGCTCAACCTCTTTTTGACTGTCACATCTCAAATGACTATCATTCTTCTTACTGTAGATTGCATTTACAAATTTCACTAAGCTACATAATGTGCTTTTTATTGGCTACAATCTTTAGATTGCAAGATTTTGTTATTAGCTACATTGTCTCAATCTTTTTGGTATTGCAACCTCACTAATCCGCTAGAGTTATTGTTTATGTTTCTACGGAGGCCTAGGGTTTGTACCCTAATCATGCTCTTACAAATGCTTTTATTGGTATTAAAAAAACCTTAAATCGCGGGTCATAAAATTAGTTGTCTTGAAAAATTTGTGGTATGATCTTGGATTGTATCCTAGAGTGTGTGGGAAACTTGTGTTTGATCATTAAGGTATGTAAAATTGATCGAGGAAATGTATCCTATATAGCATGGGTCTTGCTTTAATACTTTCCATAATGGTTATTAGCAGATCACATTATTATAGTTTGCGGCAACCCAAGATTGCATTCAAGTATGTAACAAACTTGGTTTCTAGTTTAAGCTATACACTTTTATGTAACATTCATAAGGTTTAGAAAATCTTGACCACTCTCTAGAAAAGCCCATTAAACATGGTTTGTGCTTGAATGCACTACATAATTGATATAACACAACCACTTTGCATATCAACCAGAGTTATAGGCTCTTTATTGCAGCAAGAGGTAATCACTCTTCGATCATGCTATAATTACATCCTAACCTGTTAAACTTGAGACAACCTAAATGCACCCAATGATGATTGACACCTACATTATACAACTTGAATTAACTACATTATATGAGTGCCTCTATTTCTATCACAACATAGCCACATTAAACTTGGGTCACACATGAATACATCCTGTATTTGTTATAGCACAACCATGTCACATGACCAATAGAGTTATGGATCACATAATTATAGACACAAGAATATGTTCCTTGGTTGTGATCTTATGGTGATTTCACACAACAAAATCTGGACATGAAATTCTCAAAACCCTAAACCTCTAAAAATGAAATCTGATGAGATGTTGCTTTAAAATATGATTTTCAAACTTGGAACTACAAATCTGAATTCACAATTGAATTCTACAAAAAGACAATGACTACCCTCAACCTGGCATTATCTTCTTGAATTGTTTCTAATTTTTCCCAAGAAAATTGTCCTTAGTTCTCCACAAACTATCTCAAGTAGAGAAAAACACTGTCACAATAAATCAACGAACTCACTTTTCTTTATGTCGGCCACAATTTGATTTTTTCTTATTTTTCATGTTTGTCAAAATTTCAACGAAACTGATAGTCGGCATTTCGATGAAACCCTGGTTCGTCAAAATTTTGATGAACATCGGGGATAAACTTTTTAAAATTTGAAAATTACACATCAAATTTTACAAGCACCCGATGATACATCAAATTATACATATTTTGTCAGACATTTTCGTTGAATTTTGTAGTCAAATGAGTTAGTGTGTCCACATTTTCCTTTTTGGGTATGTCAATGCGACAATGACTAGCTAGACTTCTCCATTTTTGAAAGAATGGGATGAATGTTTCACTAGCATCCTCTTGCATGAGATTGCATAAGCTAGTAATAGAGGTGTCCATGTCAGTGTTGTATGCGTAATTTTTTATGAATTTGTATTTAAGCTCATCCCATGTTTGGATGTCCTTTTGAGTGGAGAACCATTCAAAGGCAAGAACTGCAAGACTTTTAGAAAAAAGTCTCATCAAGTATGTTTGTTCATAGGCGACGTCCATACAATTGGTTGCAAATTCGCAGACATGTTCGATAGTGTTTTTCTTTCCTCTGTATTTGGTAAAGTTAGGTGATACATATCCTAAAGGAAATGGTGGCATGTGTAAGTTCATCTAGAAGGGATATATGGATAGATCATATGGCACTTTTGAATTCTTACTAGATATTTGTATGTTTTCTACGGTCTTCTCTAGACCCATTAGCTTTGCTTGTAAGGCATCAATTATAGGGTCATTTGTGGTCCCATACATAGGATTGATTGGTACACCATAGGTCCCCATTTGTTGTGCGTGGATGTTGGTGTATTGTTGAGGGATGGATTGTTGTGACATGTGTGATGTGTTTTGATTTGCATGTTGTTGGTATTGAAAGGTTGGATTGGGGGCATGTTGGTGGGTATGAATATGGGATGAGTATGTTGGGATGTGTCCCCTAGCCATTTGGGTCAATATTTGGGGAATATGGCGGCCATGAATATTTGGATGTGTGAATGATGCCATAGGTTGTGTGTGTTGATTTCCTTGTCCAAATTGTTGGGTTTGTACAAGGGGAATGGTCATATTTTTTCCTTGGGATTTGATGGCATTAGACTGTGTTTACGTGTTAACATTTTGTTGTTGTCCTTGAATAAAGATATGTTGTTTTCCTCCACCCAAAGGATTTTGTGAGATACCAATGAGAGGATATGATGAAGATGTACTCATGGTATTAGGTGTAGTTTTCAATGGAGGATTTTTATGTCTTGATGATACCCCCATGTCATTTAACATAGTGGTAAAGAGAGGATTGGAATAACTTTCCCACACTGTCGAGGACCCAAAGGTGGTTCCAGCCGATTGTCACAGTGTTGTGGATATTGTGGGAATTGTCATGGATTGTGATCCTCCAATGGATGTAGCATTTATTGAATTGGTGTTGCTTGGAATGTTGGAGGTAGCACTCATGGTCATTGTGACATTTTGTGAGGTAGCATCAAAGAAAGTATTGCTTGCGGTGCTTGGAGGTTGACCATTATTTGACATGTTATGTGTGTTGTTGATGTTATTGGTAGGAGATGTCAATCTCAAGGTATAAATGTCGAATCCCTGAGGTAATTTAGCTCCTTGACTTAAAATTATGGCCAAATATATGTCTTTATCATATAAGACCATTTGTTCTACAAAGTAGGCCACCTCTTGATTTTGTGCTGCTACCTCTAGGTTTTCCTCAAGTATTTGTCCATATTCATGCTTACGTAAAAATGGTTCAAAGGGACTGTTTGATGAGGATGTTATGGTCATGAGAGGTTGAATGTTCATGTTGCTGAATGGGTCGTCAAAAGTCCAATTTGGGTCATACGTGTGATTGTTGAAGTTGGAAGCGGAGTCTTGTCCAAAGTTTTTCATTTGTCATTTCTTTCTTTGGAGTTCAGTTTCTACCATAAAATGAAATTTCTCAAATGGAAATGATAAGAATGACGACTAAATGCGAGGATGATGACAACCTATGTTTTTGGGATTTTCAATAAAGGATGAAAATACAAGACTATGTTTTCTAAAGAAAATGCCAACTAGGATGTCTAAGTGATGATGACATTTGTATAAGGAATGATTGATGTGAGATGACAAGGATATCAAAGCCAAAATTCCAAATGAGGACTAAGATAATAATGTGGACTAAAGACTTAATATGATTAATGAAAGGTCTAGGTTTGAAATGACGACTAGGATTCAAATAATATTTTTGTATTTTTGAGAATAAAGTATGCAAGGTACAAACTAGAATGCAATTTGGAGAAAAGGATACCTAAAAACTTCTAAGATTAGTCTTTGTTTTCAATTTTGGTTATTAAAGGACTTGTTTGAAAATGACGAAGTGGCAAGGTCAAGATGACTAGTGAGTTTTCCTAACTAGACTGTTGAGTTGGAAATTCTCACAAAAGGGGAAAAAAAAGAAAAGAATGATGATTAAGTCTAAGATAGCCTAGTTTTGAAAGTAATGATGCTGCAAAACATGATGAGGTCAACCTAATCTAAAGTATACAGGGAAACCTAGGGCCGAGCTAATGCCTAATGTATGCAACAAAAATTTGAAAGATGAAGCCTATGGTTAAGACTACAAACTAATGGTCGAATGATAAAAACTTTTGAGAAATTTCAAGGTTGGTTTCTGACAGGATCCTCTTGGAAAAGCATTTTTTTGAAAATAGGCTGACAGAGTTTAGACACAGATTTGACTTTTTATCAGGGTTTTATTTGTATCAGGAAAATGTATCATTTGAGACCACAGATGCATCACAGTATTTCAAATGTGTTACAACTTAAGTGAATGCGGCTTTGGAATTGACGAATGTGGTGTAGTTTTGCATATGTGGTTATGTGAGTTTCATATGTGTTGCGACGCAATCAGATGCTGTGTTTATGGGATCAGATGCAGTTTAACAAAGCAATTGTGTCTCAAGATTTTTTAAATGTCTTTCATAACATCAGATGTGTTTCAACAATTGCGTCACAGGTTGTAAAAAATTGAGTTTTCTAATGTATTTGGAGAAAATTTGATCTGTCAAATGTTGAATTTTTTGTTCAGAAGTGTAAATATGGTGAATAGTGTTTGAAAATCCAACAATCACTTGACAAGCACAATGTTGTAGTGTAAAAAAATGCACATAAGACAAGTACAATCATAATAAGCCAAAGGTTTGTATACTTGGTATAGCCCACCGATATACCCTAGATTGGTGTTGAACACCTTTCCTTCTCGATAATAGATAGCTTAGAAGTTTGGTGGCACTAACTCCCCTCCATGGGACTCACTTCTACAGGCACACCAAATTTGGATTCTTGGGTAGTGACTTCCCAAGAATTGTTATCTCTACTCAAGGGGATCAATAGTGAGTATCTTCGGGCATGATACTGTACCCTGCACTATACCAAGCAACGATTGAAAATGGTTGGCCTCTAAAACAATAGGTGTTTAGTAAGGGCATCCGTTCGAGTGGCCACACATGGGGTGAGAGATTAATCACCAATTAGGTGGCACTCCAGCCTAAAGAGGTTACACTCAACAGGGTTTATGGGAGTACTATTCCATCTG
Source organism: Sequoia sempervirens (assembly GCA_007258455.2). Taxonomy (NCBI): domain Eukaryota; kingdom Viridiplantae; phylum Streptophyta; class Pinopsida; order Cupressales; family Cupressaceae; genus Sequoia; species Sequoia sempervirens. The sequence goes on from VDFB02211960.1 coordinate 175,485, forward strand.
TGTGACACATCCACACTCGTGGTACTTGAACTTTACTCAAGTACCCATTTTATATTCTAGCTAGAAGTGGCTTGGCTTTAGCCTGTTATCGGTCGAGTCATCCCTTAAGGTGAGTACTTTTCCCTTAAGGAAGGCCTGTTTCTAGAAATAATAACCATTTCTCTTACACCCAAGATCACCCGAAAGCGCAATGGGAGAGGATTCTTTGATTATTAAGTCTTAAGGTTTTATAACAAATAAAATGGGTCCAATTTTTTTATCACCAAGTTTTTACAAGGTGAGAGCATAATCACCTACCATTTGTTCAAACACAATCAAACACTTGCAAACAAAGTTCATTTTAGTGCACCAATGGAAATATTCCTAAACTAAAAATCAAAACAACTGGTTTGAATGATAAATCTTCGACAAACATAGCTACAAAATCACATGTCAGTAATTTCATCAAATTCCTTTGACCCACGAAAATGCTAATGCCACATGCTGCAAAGCAATATTAGTAACACGAAAAACCTATGCTAAAGAAGAAAAATAGAATGCCAAAATAGGAAAGAACAGAAAACAGAAAACATAATGCAAAAGAAAAATAACAAAAAATAAAAAAAATAGAATGCACAAGGAATAAAGAAATCACCAGGCAGATGTGTCAAAGTAGAGCGAATGTGTCATGTCTTGATAGGAAAATGCAGCTCGTTATTGTCAAATGCGGCTTTTCGTACTACGAGTGTGTCACCTCAAATCGATTGCATCATTTGATAACTTGAATGTGTTGTGACACATCTGATGCAGCGTGGGAAAATTCAAATGTGTCGTTCCATACCTATCCCTACAAAAAAGATGGAAAACACACAAAAAATGTACGAAACAAAAAAAGAATAGTTAGGTTCACCAATGTAACTAAGGTTAGATTATCATAAATTAAAGCATGCAAAACCAACAAAAAGTAGTGAAGTGCAAGGGAAATATAAACTAAAAACACAAAATGGAGCAAGCTCACCAAGTGTCTTCAATCTCCAGGAATGATCTTCATTACACCTTCTCACTTGCTGGAAAGACGTGTTGCCCTTAGATTCAAAGTACGAGAATTTTGTTGATAAGACTATGTCCTACACAAGCTTTGAAGGATTTCAGAATATGACAAAATGAAATATAAATGTCTATGAAAAAATGACTCTAATGCCTAAGACAATTATGACAAAATGGTAAAATGAAATGCAAGCATATGCGTATGTGAGTATGTGTAAGTGTCTAAGTGTAATCGAAATTGTGAGAAAAATTGGCATTTTATAGAAAATGCAATTTTGGATGGACGAACGAGATTGAATTTTGATAGAAGCCTAAAATTAGAGGACAAGATTTAATGTGACAATCCCTAATCAGGGTTAGGGAAAAATCATTAAATGAGTGATCGAGATGTCATTTGAGAAAATCAAATTGGAAGTCGAGAATAAATGAGATAATTAATCAAAAAGATAAGGATTTTCAAAAATCAAGAAGATAAAGACTACTTGATTTATTCAAAAAATCAAGAAGATAAGAGTTGAACTGAAAAGTAGATTTGGAAAATCAAGAATCTGCTTGATTGCTTGAGTTTTGGAAGAATATTACCATTTTGAATTAAATTAATTCAAAATATGGATTTTGTGTGATAATAAATAATTGGTTTTCTGATTATTTACTAAAATGAACTGATAGTCAAGAATGTAAGATCATTTTAAATAATTTCATTTATTTAAAATGAGGGAAATGTTAATTTTGACAATTAAATAATTAAATATAATTATTTAATTTAGAGGATATGATTAATAATTAAATAAATTAATAAATTCATTTAATTGTGAGAATTAGTGACATATTAAATAAATAAATGAAATTGATTTATTTAATAATCAGGAAGAATAAATGAAGAAAGGTAATTAAATAAATTAAGAAATTTATTTAATTGTAAGAGGATAATAGACCATTAGTGTCGTATTGAATAAATAAATAAAATTTATTTATTTAATAATCATGAAGAATAAAGAGACATGAATTAATTAAATAATTATAAATTATTTAATTAATAGTGGAATGTGGACCAAGACATAATTAAATGTCACAATTATGCTAGGATGAAAGTGGTAAAAATAGAGCTTGCAAGCCTAGGTCATTTTTATGTGTCTACAGGTAAAACATTTAAGTCTTGAACAAAGATACAAGCCAACAAGTTGAGGCACCATTTTCCAACAATCTCTGACTTGACCAAGACCTACTGGCTTCCTCCAAACTCAAGTTTAATGAAGGTTGTGGGATCCAAGGCCCATCGAACTAACACACCACCTGTACTTGTTTATACTCACGGGCTTTGTCAACGTATCTGCAACATTTTCTAGAGTATACACTTTTTCTAAACAGACATTTCCATCCTCCACCATATGGGTATGTGAAGGATCATGATGGTCCAAAAAGTGGTGATATGATGGGTATGTGTAGGGTATGTAGCTGATGACTTTTTTTTATGCAAAATTGATGAAATGAAAAGGGTTTTTAAAGGGGATTCTCAACTTTCCACAAATATAAATTATGCTTTACTTTGAATTTAATAAATAATTATTATTCATTTTCTATTTGAGTTACGACTAAATTCCTAATTGATAAGCTAATTGAAAAAAATCTATAGCTTTCAAATGGTATCACATTTTTGAATCCAAAACATGCGTCACATTCTATGCTTTGCATGCTATAGGATTAAAAAGAGAGAGTTGAATTTCATGAATTTTGGACCATGTTAAGGTGGTCATACGAGTTTTTATATTATTTAAAAGTTGTAATAAAAAATCATAATTAATTATTTACATTAAAAAAAATTACAAAAAAATATACATCACATCAGGACATGAGTCCTCTACTTATATCTAAAATATTATAAAAAAATATTATCATTTTATTGTGGTTAGGGTGGTCAGATAGACACCTACTTCTTATTTTTTCTCTGAAATTTAAGTGCTACTGCATTGAAATTTTAAATTTTTACCAAATAGATTTTTTTTAAAAAAATAAACCTAGTTGTTTGGAAACTACATTCAATTTTCTATAGATTCTATTCTTACATATTTTTGAAATAATATAGATAACTTATTCAAATTTTTACGTCAAGTTGCCTAACTCTAATTTTTTTGAATTTTTCACCACTTAAGGGCCTATTTTTTCCATGATGATCCTGCGCATACCCATATCTCATACAAAATGATACTGCACATCAATATGTTTCATCTTGGCATGGAAAGTTGGATTTTTTGCCAAACAAATGGCACTCTAACTATCACAGCAAATTAAAATTTTCTTTGCACTGAACTCAACATCAAAACACAAATGTTTAAGCCATACAACTTCTTTGCAGGCATGTTTTGCTGCCATGTAGTTAGCTTCAGTAGTGGATAGAGTGACTATAGTTTTCTGCTTGCTAATCCAACTAACTGCACGACCATTCATCATGAAAATATATCCACTGGTGGAATTTCTATCATCAATGTCCCCTGCCCAATCAGAATCCACATATCCATGAATGTTGAGAGTCCTCTATGATTCAACCAAATTTCCATGGTAACACAAAGCATATTCTCAAGTTCCCTTCATATTTCTGAAAACTCTTTTCACAATATTTCAATGCGGCCTTCCTACATTCACCATAAACTGACTAAGAACTCGCACTGCTTGGGCAATGTTCAGCCTAGTATAGAACATTGCGTACATTAGACTACCAACCACACTTTCATAAGGCACTCTGGTAATTTCCTCCATCTTAGAAGGATATTTTGAACAATCTTCAACAAATAGCTCCATTCCCTGCAAAACTGGAACAACTCGTTGCTAGCAATCAGTCATACTAAGTCTCTCCAGAACAGTGTTAATATACTTACTCTAGTTGAGTCAGTTTTCTGCTCTTTTTGTCCCTAGTTATTTCCATTCCTAGAATGTACCTGGCTACACCAAGATCTTTCATTTCAAACTTTGCAGACAACTAAGATTTTAGATCAAAAATCATAGACTTACTATTCCCTATGAACAACATATCATCAACATAGAGTGCAATAATAAGAACCTGATCATTTTCAGTTTTGAAGTACACACAATGATGTAATTTTGATCTTACAAAACCCAGCGACAAAACAAATGTGTTAAATTTATGGTACCACATTCTAGGTGACTGCTTCAAACCATACAAAGATTTCTTTAACTTGCAAACCAGATTTTCTTTACCTTTTTCCACAAAGTGCTTAGGATGGGACATATAAATTTCTTCTTCAAGATCCCCATGAAGAAATGTTGTCTTCACATCCATTTTCTCAACCTCCAAGTAATATGCTACTACAAGTGACAAAAAAAATATTATAGATGTCAACTTTGCTACCAGAGAAAAAAATTCCCCATAATCAATTCCCTCTACCTAGGAATATCCCTTCGCAACCACCCTCACTTTGTACTTTTCAAAACTACAATCCAGACTAATTTTTTTTAAAAACAACCCATTTGCAGCCCACGGGCTTTCTACCTTTAGGAAATGGAACTAGATACCAAGTATCATTTTTCTTTAATGATGTCATTTCTTCATTCATGGCTTCCAACCAGGAATCTGAATCAAACATTTCAGCTGCCTCTTTTGCAGTCCTAGGCTCATTAGTATTAGTAATCAAAGCATAGGCACAACTAGAATCCAACATAGATAATCCATACCTATTTGGTTTCTTCTTCTCACGTGTAGACCTCCTCACAAGCTGAGGCTGAGGTTGTGGTTCTTCTTCAGAACTCTCAGAGCTGCTCAAAATCTCCTCATTTTTAGGTACACTATCAATGTGTTGTTCCTCTTTTTCTCGAGTTAGAGGTATTTCAACAACATTTTCCTCTTTATTTTCTTTCACCTTTGATTGCAGTTTCACTAAAGAAGGTTTCAACTCATGAAAGATTACACTTCTACTATATACAACCTTTTTTAGTCACAGGATTCCAAAGTTTGTATCATTTCACACCAATGTTGTAGCCAATGAAGATGCATTTAACTACTTTTTTCTCCAATTTAGATCTCTTCTCATTTGGAACATAAACATATGCTTCATAGCCAAAGACACGAATATGTCTCAAAGAGGGCTTCTTACCAGACCAAGCTTCCATAGGCATTTTGTCAACAAGTGCTGAAAAAGGAGACCGATTCAACAAGTAACATGTTGTAGCCACAACCTCATCCTAGAACTTATGCTCCAGACTAGCACTGCTCAACATACTTCTTGCTCTCTCCATCAACATCATGTTCAACCTTTCAGAAACTACATTTTTTTGTGGAGTGTAAGCTGTTGTTTTATGCCTTTTAATTCCATGGTCCTTACAATATCTTTCAAATTCTGTAGAACAAAATTCACCATTATTATCTGTCCTCAAGCATTTGATTTTCTTACTAGTTTTATTTTCAACCAAGTTCTTGAACTCTTTAAACTGACTAAACACTTCTGATTTACTTTTCAAAAAATATGCAAATGCCCTCCTTGAATAATCATCAATGAATGATACATAATGTAGACATTGAAATCTGGTTTAAGCCTGCGACTTCAATATTCTTAATAATTCATGTTTCTTCCATGGTCATGATTAAATAATGTAAATTATTTAATTGATTCACTTTAACTTTATTTCTTCTATTAATTAAATAATCTTAATTATTTAATTGATTCACATTTTCTTTATTCCATCTGATTAATTAAATAAACGCTTTCTATTTAATTATGTTACTAATTAACCTTATCCTTCTTGTCAAATTAAATAAATTCTTATTTAATTCCCCTCTTTATCATACTTCAACTATAATTAAATAAATCATTAATTTATTTAATTATTCATTTAAATCCCTTTGTCACTTAATTAAATAAATCTAATTTATTTAATTACTCTTCAAATATCGAATATTGAATTAAATGAATTATTTAATTCATAAATTCTATTTTAACGCATTCCTCTATATTTAGATAATTGTGCAAATTATCTAAGTATTCAATTTGACTCGACTAAAGATCTATTTTAATCGCTTAGTTAATTCTTGATTTAATGTCTTAGTGGCTTTCTCGAGCTATCTCTTCGTCAAATCATTCAATCGTCTAGTGCTAACTCAATTACGTGTACATGCGAATTAATTAAATATTCTTATTTAATTAATTAAACCTTGTGCGTGCATCTGAACAAGAGTTGCTTTAATCAATCTTTATCTTTGTCATGCAAAGATAATTCTTTTGTTTTCAAATACTAAACTTGAAGATTAAATTTATTTAATCTTTAATTCTATTTCTAATTTGTATCACTCATGTTGCTACTAACAGTTATCATAATTCATGTCTAATCTGAAGATCTCAACCATCCATTGATCTTTTGATCCTGGCCTGTCATTCGAATAATCAATTTTCTATAAATTGATATGTCCTTCATTCCAATCTCTCTAGAAATCTTATGAATTTTTGGAGCAACTATCATAGGCTATACTTGCACAAACTTTGAAAATATGAGGGAAATTATACTACAACGACAAAATGGAGAAGGGAAATCGAGATGATACATGGAAATATGTACATATTGGGTGAGATTGTTCAGTTTACTTACGTTTTTTCTTTTCTTTGTTCTTTGTTGATTAACATTAGATTGCATTTAAAGTTTTTGGATTTAGATTGCATGTTTGCTCTGATCTGTTTCTTGTGCACTTTTTGGACGTTACATTTGGTGAACCCGACGTGAAGACACCATCTTCGATTATCCGTAGATTTTTATTTCATTTTGCAAATTTTTGTATGAAATGACGCATTTGCTTGACGAAATACCACAATTGACATTCAAAGATGCATTAGTGTGACGAAGTGATGCAATTGACTTTCTGAACTGCATCTGACATAAGAAATGATGCATCTGACAAAGTCTAATGCATCTATCATTTTCTGAACCGCAATTGAAAGGTAAAATACCGAGATGCATTTGACAGAGAAATACATGCATCTGACTGGTATATTCTAGGATTAGATTTTCAATTTACAGTTTCCTTTTCATGGTTTTTTTTTGCTAATCTTCTATTTTCAGCATGTGTCTTGGGGAGTTAACGAAGTTTTTGTAGATTGATAGTCAAAGACCAATAACAAATTACTAATGAATCTTTTTGTAGAACACATGTCAAAGACCCTAGTTAATTCTTTGAAATAGATTGTTTGGTAGTGTAGAAAATCTTTCGTTTGGTTTAAAATTAACAAGTGTCTAATGTGTTTGGTGTGAAAGCAGAACTATGTAATTACCCTCACGATTTGGTACATCGAAGTATCCTCTCCCCTTGCACATCTGTGCAATCCTGGGTGTAAGAGAAACGATTACCAACTCTAGAACTTGGGCCTATTTTGGTGGGAAAAAGTACTCACCCCAGGACGACTCACACCGGTAGCACCCTGAACCCAAGGGACATCTAGTCGGTATATAAAAGTGGATTCTTGGGGAAAGCCCAAGAATCATGCATATGGTTCTGACAATATGGATCCGAAAGGGGAATCTCACCACATGGATCATGCCCTACGAATGGAATTCCCATATTAAACACCTTATGTTTTAGAGACCAACCATTTTTTGGTCGTTGCTTGGTATAGTGTAGGGTACATTACCATGCCCGAAGACACTCACTACTGATCCCCTTGAGTAGAGATAGCAGTTCTTGTGAAGTCATTACACAAGAATCTGAAGTTGGTGTGCTTGAATGACGTTAATGAGCCATGGAGTGGAGCCAATGCCACCAAACTTCTAAGCTATCCGCTCTCGAGAAGGAAAGGTGTTTATCACCAATCTGGGGCATATCGGTGGGCTATACCAAGTATACAACCCCTTGGCCTATTAGCCTATTAGGATTGTACTTGTCTGTTGTCAAAATACACATTCTTTGAGTCCAAAATCAAACTGAAAACACTTTGTCTTATGATTGTCTTTGTTTTTTCCAGAACTTGATCATAGAAAAAAGTGTCAGTTTTATATGATCTCAATTCACTAAAAATACAAACAGAGTTGCAATTATTCACCAGAAGGTCGCAATTGATTTTTAGAGTCCCATATGTTTAACTTCAAGTCACATCTGTTATTATCAATCCAATCTATCTAGCGTAGAGTCGCATCTACTAGATTAGCTCGCATTTGTTTTATGGAAAACAACATATGTTATATTCTGAGTCACAATTGTCATTACGAGTCGCATCTATGAGAAACTTAACCGCATCTGTCTGACACAAATACTCAACATTTACAAGAAACTCACAATTGATCATCAACAAACCGCAACTATGAAACTTAACTGCAAACTTAACCGCATATGTGAAATCCTGCAATGCATTTGCCTAATTAGAAAACCAGAATTCATGATCACTATCTAGTCAACACAGTTATACCAGTCTTTCAGTTGTCTTCCCACAAGTAAACTTTGAATAGAAACATGAAGCAATTTGCTCAATTTTGCATCCTTTAAGTTCATTTAGTCACAACTATGGTCATCATAGTTATGAGTTTAGTCTCATCTTAGAATACATTTTACCTTTAGATCAAATTTCTAGGAAAGTCAGTTTTACAAACTTTAGGATAGGTCCACCATCTACACTCTAGAAAAATCATAACGTCAATGAAATCTTTCATTGAACCTAGTCCTATCATCTTATCCATTTGTCCTACAGAGATTTCTCCTAGCTCATCAATCTAGTTAGGAAACTCAACTTGTCTTTGATCTTCGTCCTAAATTGGTTCCTTGACTTAACTAAATTGACACTTTGGTTAGACTTTAGGTAGTTGGTACCCTCGTCTCAGGTTTACAGAATTGATTACCTTAGAAGTCTACGTAGATTTTGCATCTTTGGATATTGTCATTTTAGACTAGCGTCATTCTAGAACATTCCTTATTTTGCATTTAGAAAATCACAAAAACATAGACTAGAGACATACTTTCCATAGACGTAGTTTTGCATTCCTTGCATATTGAGCTTATCTTACATGGTTGAAACTAGGTCTTAGAGAAGAGAGAGAGAAAAGATGTCAAACCCAAACAAATTCATCAATCCATTTTCCTCAAGACCTCACAAGAATTTACTAGACAAATTCACCACTAGAAACACTCAAGGACACATTACAATAGAATACATAGAGGCTACCACACAGGACCCTGATTTTTCCTCTTTTGTAGATGAGTACCTAGAAAATGATCATCAACGATACTTAGCCAAATTGCTAGTTGAAGGCGCTACCTTACCCATAGGATTTGATATTAGCACCTTACAAACTCAACCTATAGAAGGGACAAATACAATGATTGGAAGTACTACTATACCTCAAGTAAATACAACTATACCATCTGGCATACCTACACAGAGTACGACAATCCATACATCTCCATTTGGTACGTCTAACATGACATCGGGATTTAATTTCACTATAGGGGGGTCATCATTCACTCCCTCCGGTCCTCTTGTTGGGAGTAAAAGACCTAAAATGTCAGCTTCTACACCATATGTCGGTGTCACAAGTATAATATCCCAGTCAACAAACATACCTAATTCCAGTGTCACGAGCACCATACCACAATCGATGGCCATACCTAGTGCTCAAGTCACTAGTACTATACCATGGATTACACAAACAAGAGGCATTCCCTCATTCCAATATGGAAATCAAAATCCATCTTCCTAGATCGGCAGTCAGAATATATTCACACAAATTCCAAATCAGAATCTGTTTTCCCAGATGGGTACTCAAAACCCATTCTCCCAGATTCCAAGTCAACACTAATTTAAATAGATTCTGAATTAGATTCCCTTCTCCCAAAGCGATACTTAGAATCCATTCACACAGATCCCAAGTCAAAACCAATTTATGCAAATTATGGACCATAACACATTTACTAACATTCTAAATCCAAACTCACCTCAAATACCAATGTTCAATCGAAACCCATCACGAGACCTTGGATTTCACAATACATACACAAATCTGCATAATCCACCTGTCACATCATTGACCCAAGTTGACGTCTTGCAAACACAATGCATGCACTACAAACACAAACAGACAACATGGTGGTGTCAACTAAGAAATCCTTTTCAACAAAGGACATATGGCCATTTCCCTTTGATAGATCATTGTACATGACCCATTTCCCTCATGGGTATGTCATACTGAATCTCCCTAAGTACAATGGCAAAAGAAATCCAATAGAACATATAAGGGAATTTTCTACCATATGCATAAATGTCGCTTATGACCCCATGTATCTTATGAGACTATTTCCAAGAAGTCTTGTAGGAATTGCACTAGAGTGGTTTTCAGGTCTAGACTATGGCATCAGATCTTGGGGTGAACTGGCTTAGAAATTTGTTGAGCAATTCTCCTTCAACATAGACCACAAGATAAATATAGTAACCTTGTGTCACACAACACAAGATGAAGGTGAAAAATTCATCACTTTCTTCCAAAGGTGGAGGACTATACGTAGCCGGTGTCCTGTTAAGATACCTGAAAAACAAAAAGTTACTATGTTCCAGGAAAACCTTCACGAAAAAATAAGGAGTAACTTAAGGGTACATTATTGTACATATTTTTTGGAACTAGTGGAAAAAGGGGTTATAATAGAAAAGGATATCATTGAAAAAGGAGAACTTAAGACATCAACATCCAATAGAAACTCGATCGTGCAAAACACCCCCAATGATAGAAACAGATTTTGGTCTCACAACAAAAACATCAACAATGATGGGGTAGTTGATGCTAAAACTATACAAGCATGACCAATCATTACATTACAAGGACCTAACACATCTTCCAACACGCTTAATGTTGTTAATCAACCTCCCAACATGGTCTAAAATACTCAACATTTGCAACAACAAAGGAGTTTTCAAAAATGTGAGTTCACTCCCTTAGGGGAACCCATTGAGTCTGTATTCAAGCAACTGTTACAACATAATCTTATACAGCTGCAAGAGCCTAGACAATACGATCTAGGACAATTTAAACCAGTTTGGTGGGATGACAATGCCTTTTGTGATTATCATAGAACTAAGGGACATAACCTACAAAATTTTTGCCAACTGTAAAATATCATACAGGATCTGTTCGAAAGGAGAATAATTGAAGTTAGTGGACAAAAACAAAAGTCATCAAACACTGGTCATCAAGTCTTTTCTAATCCACTACATGACCATGGGAAGGGAACTGTTCCCAGTTCGAGTACTAAGAGCAATATGTCATCCAAATATGCAAGTATCAAGCTTGATTATATTAGTGGTAAAACCATTCATCACCTTCACACCGCTAATGAGAATATCAATACCATTACTATCAATACAAATCTTGAGTGTGCGGTCAATACTCATCATACTAAGATCACTATCCAAGGACCTCCATCACAGAAAACACCATATCCTTCCAAGTCACAATATAACCTTCTTGACCAGTTGGGGAAGACCCCAACCCAAATCTCAATCTTGGAACTATTGTATATCTCTCCTGAGCATCGATCCATAGGCTTTACAAAACACCACTATCCCAAATGACATTGATGTCAATCGTTTCTAGGAATGGTGGGCTACTTGACCAATAATCATCATGCCACATTTTATGAACAAGACTATGCAACTAAAAAGGAAAACCATAATGACCCTTTACATCTAGAAGTCCTTGTTGATGACACCAAAGTTAGATGAGTTTTGGTAGACGGAGGAGCAGGGTTAAATCTGTGCACTTTAAAATTGATTAAGGCCTTAGGTTTCTCAGAAGCATGCATAGACACAACTAAAATAATTATCATTAAAGCTTATGATGATGAGGAACGAAAATCAAAGGTGGTGGTAACACTTCCTATCAGAATTGGTCCTGCAGTAATGGAGACAAAGTTCCAGGTCTTGGATCCCACCCTTCCTTATAACCTTCTGCTAGGTAGACCATGGATTCATGCCATGAAGGTGGTCCCTTCCACATATCATCAGTGTCTCAAAGTCCCTTACAATGGCACTAAAATAACTATAGATGGTGACCTAGATCCATTCCAATACTACACCAATCTAAAAGAAACACCCCAACGCCAAGTGCCAGTAAACCAAGAGGCTTCATCATCCAATCCATCTCCCTATGTTGATCCATCCACACTCAATTGAACATCTATTTCACCCTCAATTCCTACCACTCCTAGGGTTGAGATCCAATACAAGGGTTGTGGAGAGTATTACATGAATACATCTTATTGTTTTAGCCATCTGATTCCTCCTAAGTCACATGGTTTACCTACATCAGATAGGAGACAATCTATGGTCACTATACACATTCCTCCCATAACAACTTTCACTCAATGGGGGGAATTAAGCAAAGAGGCCATAAATACAGAGGATGTCACCTCCTGGTTGTATAGAGAATATGATGAAGAACCTCTCTCACTTGCTCACATTCCTACAGATCTATATGGAAAGGGTTTCATAATCATGTAGAGCAAGGGATATAATGGACAAACTGGTTTAGGATTAAACCAAGACGGGAGGATTGAACCAATATTTGTTGCTCAGTGGCCAAAAGGCTTAGGGCTAGGGTTTCAACTGATTTAGATTTGCATTCCTAGTACCACATCACCCTTAATTGGGGAAGTAACTGCTTTAGAAGATATTAAGACATCTCACGAACCATCAAACCAATATCACTGTGACTCCACTGACTCTAATGACTATGAGTGGGATTCCCTATCCTCTACCTCTTCCATGGACCTTGAAAAGCTATTTGGAGAACTTGACTAAATGTTAAGAACCTCACCAAATCCATTGAATTCTTGTCCACCAAAGAATATGGAAAAAGAGGAATGAATTAAACACTACTATTGGGAATCACTTGATCCTACCTCTTGGCAACCTGATCCATCTATTTCAGATAACCAAACCTTGGCATTAGGCCCACCTTTCAATCCACCTAGATCTAAACCTAAGAGAAAATGTGACTTAGTACAAGACTTTTGTGACCAACTCATTCTTCACCTTGACCCCATTAAAATTTTATAACTCTAACGATGACATGCCTTTAGTGTATCCCTAACTCATTGATTGGGACCAACAAGACACACCCATCTTAGACATTTTTGAGAATGAGGAAGCAATTGTTGAGTTCCTAGGATTACGAGAAGGCATACCTAACGGTGATCACAAGGCTGGTTTTACCATTGACTTGGACAACAAAGCATATTTTGGGGAATCTGTTCAACTCTCTAGTTACAAAAACAAGAAAAAGAATAAACAAGATAAGATGGATGAGTCTCTAGGTGAAAAATGAAAGGCACCTTTAGACAATGAAAAAGTAAAAAGGACATATCCGAAGGTGAAAACCTCTCTGAGGCACCTAAGGATGGAGGTTTGAACATTCTCCCCATTGCATAGGAAAAGTCACGCATGCTCCTTGAAGAATCAATAGAAGTCAACATAGGTACAAAAGAGAATCCTCGACTAGTTTATTTTGCAGCGTCATTGACAACAAAAGAGCAGCTAGAATTCCACAACTTCTTTGCACAAAGACAGATAAATTTTTCCTGGTCCTATGCAGACATGCCTGGGTTGGATCCTGAACTTGTTCTACATCATTTACCCTTACAACCAGGTGTCAAACCAGTGAAACAAAAATTGAGGAAAATGCATCCATAGATTGCTTTACTAGTCAAGGTAGAACTCAAGAAGCTGTTAGACATTGGTTTATTAGATCAATTGACTATGCCGATTGGATTTCCAATCTTGTAATAGTCACCAAACCAACTGGGGGCATCTACATTTGCATTGATTTTAGAGATATCAACAAGGCTTGTCCTAAGGATGACTTCCCTTTTCCTAACATAGACATGATAGTTGACATGAGAACAAGATATGAGAAGTCCCTTATGGATGGATTTTCAGGATATAATTAGATCAGAATTGTAACTGAAGAGCAAGCTAAGACAACTTTCACTTGTCCTTGGGGAACCTATTGCTGGAATTTTATGCCCTTTGGACTAAAAAATGCTAGAGCAACCTATCAACATGCCATTACCACCATCTTTCATGATCTAATACACGCTCTTATGGAGGATTATGTCAATGACCTTATAGTTAAATCCAAGACAAGGGAAGAACATTTATAGGTTTTAGACAAGATATTTCAAAGGCTGGAGAAGTATAAAGTGAGACTCAATCCCAAGAAATTTGTGTTTGAAGTCAAGCCAGGAAAGCTTTTAGGTTATATCATTTCCAGATGAGGCATTGAAGTGGATCCGGCCAAGGTAAAGCAATCATAGACATGCCTCCACCAACTAATCTCAGTCAGCTAAGGACATTACAAGGAAGACTGCAATCCATTAGAAGATTTATAGTGTAGTTAGAAGATAAGACACATCCTTTTCAACATCTACTTAAGAAAGGGGTGCCCTTTGCATGGACAACTAGGTGCAAAGAGGCTTTTCAACTAATTAAAGAATATTTACTCACACCACCAGTCTTAATGCCACTTATTGAAGGACGACCATTGATTCTTTATATTACAACAACCCATTCATCACTCAGGGCATTGCTTGGATAGAATGACGATGAAGGTCATGAAAGGGAAATCTATTATATCAGTCGTACTTTGGTAGGTTATGAGATAAACTATAGTACCATTGAACGTGCCTATCTTGCAATAGTATTTTCTACCCAAAAACAAAGGCACTATATGCTAAACCATCAAACGATGCTAATTGCTAAAATAGATCCTCTGAAATATCTTCTCAGCAAGGAAGCATTAATAGGGTGACTGGCCAAATGGGTTATGATACTTAGTGAGTATGATAATGGTATCCAATATGTGGAGAAAAAGGATATTAAAGGACAAGTCATTGTTGATCAGTTAGCTGACACACCAATACAAGAAGATCACCCATTAGTTGCAGACTTTCTTGATGAGTTTATATTCACCATCGACACAAACACATGGAAACTATACTTTGATGGCTCACATACAAATCATGACTCAGGGGCTGGTATATTGTTTATCACACCACAGGGTGATTCCATCCCTAAGTAATTTAGGATTGCATTCCCATGTACTAACAACATAGCAGAGTATGAAGCTCTAGTGACAGGGTTACACATGGCAGTCAAGTGGAGAATTAAGAACCTATAGGTATATGGTGATTCTCAACTGGTAATCAGACAGGTAAATGATGATTATGAGACTAAGGATGAGAAGCTTGCTCCATAAAAATGCATGGCTGATAGCTTTAAAGAGTACTTTGACAAAGTCGAATTTCATCAGATACCTCATGTTTTAAATAGGGCAGCAGATGATGTGGCTACAATTGTATCACTTCTAGACATTCCTAACAACATGCCTAAGTTTTATTTTTTGGTAAAATACCTTTTGGTCCCAGCCTACGATATCCCAGATTCTGAAATGGTGTGTGACATTGTTGGTCCCGATTCCCCATGGTACAAAGAAATCTATGACTACCTTCATGCTGAAATCATATCCACTAGCCTCTCAAACAACCAACATAGGACATTCCTCCACAAATCAGCCAAATACACCATCATTGGAGACACCTTATATAGACGCACCTTAGCTAATACCCTACTAAGGGGTAAGTGCACTAAGATGGTTCCCAAAAAGGGGGCTTAAGTGGCCACTTTTTTTCTGAAATCAGGAAATGCTGACCTTGGATGTGAAATTGAGGATAGTTACACTCAAAATTTTGAGATGGAACAAAAACAAGGATCAAAGTGCTCTGAGTCTACTTTCTAAACTACTAATTTATTTTAAAATGGTTGAGATTAAGGGGTTCAAAAGAGGGATGTACACAAATTGGTGTTGTTTTTGAGGAAAAACATAACATAGCAACTCTTATGCGACCGACGGTGAACTTTTTGTAGTATTTTTAAAATCACTATGGTCAAAAGTTAGCTAATAGCATCTAGTTGGTGCACAATTTTTCTGATAATTTTTTAATGAATATTTCATTTTTTACTAATTTTCTAAGTGGGCACTTCCTGGCGAGAATTTTACAAATTTTTGAAAAAAATTGATTTTTTTTTTTAAAATTTGTAGAATGAAGTCTAGTTTCTAAAAATGTAATTTATTTGAAATTTTGATGAACGGTTAATTTATAACAAAAAAAACACTAAACACTATTTTTTGGCAAAAAACAGACATACAAACAAAAGAAATTATGGATGAAAGGCTTAACATTGTCGAAAAGTGAAAAAAATTACATCGTTGGATAGCTAAGAGAGAACCTAACATTACCCATGTTTTCAATTTTGTCAATATTGAATTAGATGCAATCTTGATGGTGAGCACAGACCCGATTATGTGAAAAATTGTAGAATTTGCAAAAACACGTCTCTGGCCTTGTTGGGAATACCCTCCAAGCCTTTGGGTTGGTATTCCAAGGAAAATAATTTCACTTTTTTCTTTTTTTTAAATGTGAAATAACGCATGCGCATTATAACGCGCTCGCATTTTTAAAAAAAAAATCATAAGTGGCTAGAAAATTGGTACCCAACTTCATGCACCCCCCCTGAGATGTCTTCATTCTACTGAAGCACAAGCAACCTTTGGGGGGGTGCATGAGGGTATATGTGGTTCCCATTCTAG
Source organism: Sequoia sempervirens (assembly GCA_007258455.2). Lineage (NCBI taxonomy): Eukaryota > Viridiplantae > Streptophyta > Pinopsida > Cupressales > Cupressaceae > Sequoia > Sequoia sempervirens. The sequence continues at coordinate 192,129 of VDFB02211960.1, forward strand.
CGGTCCTACCTTAGCCAAAAATATTATGAGACTTGGTTATTATTGGCCTACTATGGAAAAGGAATCATATGTCTTTGTAATGAAATGTCGCCAACGCCAAGTTCATGGAGACTTGATACATGCACCAGCATAGGAGCTCTGTCCTTTAACGTCACCATGGCCTTTTTCCCAATGGGGACTCAACCTCATAGGTAAGATCCACCTCGCATCATATAATGGCCATAAATTCATTATCACTGCCACTGAGTATTTTATGAAGTGGATTGAAGCTATTCCTATGACATACATTACCGACACACAGATTTCTAAATTTATCCTGAACTATATCATCTGTTGGTATGGTGTTCCTCAGTCCATAATTACCAATAATGACTACCCATTTAAGAATCAAGAAGTCTACCATTTGTGTGATGAATTTCATATTCAACATCACTTTTCCACTCCATACTACCCACAAGGTAATGGCCAAGCAGAGGCGTCTAACAAAAACATTATTAGAATCCTCAAAAAGACTGTCAATGATGTTGGTCATGATTGGCATTTACAGCTTAATCCCACCTTATGGGCTTATTGCACAAATATTCATACTCCCACTAGCGCCACTCCCTATTCACTAGTATTTGGTTCTAAAACCATTCTTCCTATTGAGGTCGAGATTCCTTCCTTGAGGGTATCCTTGAAAGGCCACATTGATGATGAAGAGTATCGAGTATCGAGACTCCATGAGCTAGAATTCCTAGATGAGCGAAGACAAAAGGAACTAAACCATATCCAAGCATATCAGAATCATCTTCGTCGTAGCTATAATAGGAAGGTCTTGAATAGAAACTTTGACATCGGTGACCTAGTTTTAATGGAGAACCCAAAGAATCAAGAAGAAAGAGACAAACCAGGAAAGTTTGAACCAAACCGGTTAGGACCTTATATTGTTACAGAAGCCTTTGGATCAGGAGCGTACCAACTCTCTAATCTTGAAGGGGAACCATTGTCCTCGCCAATTAATAGTCTTCATCTGAAGAAGTTCTATGCATAGCTTTTGAGAGCCTTGTCTTAATTAGCAAAAATAGAAAGAAAAAAATTGTTACCAAGGTGAAAACCTGGAAAACAGGCGTCTCGGTAACACCCAAATTTTTTTAGCTAATCCAAAAAATTATAGTAAAGACAAATAATTCATCTAATAGTGAAAAACACTTCGGTGGCACTTTGGATAGGTACCATGGTGAAAACTTGGCAAACAGGTGCCATGTGTAGTTGACTCTACTCCTTTGTCTACTATCATTCTAATCTAGCATACCCTGTACATACAACCTATTCTTGTACATATCACTTATCCCTATACATAGTCCACTTCCTTGTACATATCACCTATATTTCCTATCTATCACTTGCACATACCATTCGTAATAAGTGGTAGTCTTTCCCATAACCTAGAATGATTGACATTGAGTGCATTTCATATTCCCTATTTTACCCTATTCATAATCAATTGGTCTTATACTTGACTAGGGGAAACACTTGACATGTGTCATATTGGTTCTTACATTGGCTGTCTTGAAGATGTAAAACCATAAAAAAACCCAAAAACATAACAAAATGACTTGAGAAAACACAAAAACATCAGAAAAATTCAAAATGACAAAAAAATCAAAACATGTCAAAAATCCAAAAATAGAGTCACAGTTAGTCACATTTGTTAGTCTGTGTCATTTGTCGAACTACATAGCCTCTGCGACTAGACGTAGGCAAGGCCATCTGTCAATGTGCCCCCAAGGCATTAGGTCAATCCATTTAGGTTTGTCTGTATAAAATCATGATTCAATCCATATGTCTATATGACAAGGTCATTGGTTGTGTCGAACTATGAGGTCTCTGCGTGTATAACGTAGGCAAGGTCATCAAGCAATGAGCCCCCGAGGCTGCACTAAGTCAGTCCATTAGGGTTCGTCACATTCATTGTCACACGCATTTTCTATTTGTAGTCAGTCTTGTCAGTCAAAGTCAAGTCAAACTACGAGGTCTCTGTGTGTATAACATAGGCAAGGCCATCAATTGATGAGCCCCTGAGGCTACACTAGGTCAGTCCTTTAGGGTTTGTCATCACACACAGTCAATTGTCCACACATTGTATCATGTCATGCATCAATCTACTGAATAATTCTACAATGTCTTTAAGTCAAATCAAACAACTTTCCAAACAAAACAATCAAAATGGATCAACTAATGTCTACTACAAGATGTGTCCTTCCTGAATACAGATATCAATAAAACAATCTATGTCTTATATAGGATGAGTCCTTCCTGCATATGGACATTGTCAAACAATCAAACATTTCCTTACATAGGTTATCACATCAACGACATCTGACTCAACCTCTTATACGATACATGTCTTTCTGAAACCAGGCTTTGTCATGCCTTATATAGATAGTCATAACATCGAAACCAGACTCAAAGTCTTATCCAGTATGTGTATCTCCTACAAATAGGCTCTATCAATCAATCCTTCTATCAATCAAAATGAATCACACAAATAGATCAAGTTTTGGCAAATATTTATTGGCTTTTTGACTTTTTGACTTATCTATCTTATCATTGTTTTTGACTTTATGATGGGAATTATGTTACTAGCTTTCTCAATGATGTCCCATGAAGGATTTAGAGAAGCAACGATGTATCAGAATTCTATTTTCTTTGACTATTGTCTGTCAACTGTCTTTTAAATTAGATTTTGAGTCATATTACTAGTTTCCTCAATGATTTCCCATGAAGGATTTAGAGGAGCGATGACATCTCATGACCCATCTTTTACTTTGTTTGTTATCTGTGGTTTGTCCTGGCAAAAAGACTGGGGCAACTTGTGCCCTTAGTATGAGTTAACAACAATCCTTGTCTGCGATTGTCTATTGTTAACAACTAGATGACCTTGCAAACCTTTATCTATGTCATATCATGATGTTTTTCTCCATTTGTATTAGTCCTGCCCAATGATGTTAAAGTGCAATACCTTTTGTGATACAGTGAAACATCGAAGACTACTAATACTAACATCTATCACATTTCTGGCAATATTTCTCAATCTTTCTTTCTACACTAACAGTTCTTTTTTCTTCCATTATGATGGAGTCTTGTGACACACAACAATATAAATCATCCTACATACACATACATGTTAGAAAAATACATACATATAGGCATTTATCATATCTAGGACATCATGTCATAATAGACATTCATAATCATACAATACATACCATAAGCATTCCAGGTACATAACAAATGTAAATACATACCATAAGAATTCCATGTACATAAAAAATGTAAATACATACACCACGTTACATCTATATAGCATCACATGTAGAGAGCATTGTACATATAACATCATATTGCATCTCATAACTATAAAATGCATACATCATATAGAATCAACATCACATAGAATCAACATCATCTCATAGGTTGCATAAACACATTATAAAGTAGATACGATCATCCATCACAAGGCATATCATATAAACATCACATGTACAAATAAATGACTACATGATCAATAAATAGAAATGCATATCACGAGAATCACCACTAGAATCATATATATATATATCACTCAATGGTGTCACATCACAATGTCATAATGTATCATAAATATGGAAGCCCGTAGGCTATATAATCATAATACAATGTATCGATACGTATCAAGAGGTGTCCCTATCCTGAACTGCCACTGCTATCATGACTAGAGTGTGCAGATGACTGATGCCAGGAACCCGATGACCTGTGAATTGAGTGGGGCCTGTTATATGGACCTGATTTGTGTGGCTGCTCCACACCCTCTATGCTAATTGTCATGGTGTGGGTCCTAGTCTGTGACCTGCTGCTACGTGCCTCTAAGAAGCTAGGAGCACATCTCTCTGGATGAACCTATGTCTCATATAAATCTTGATAATAAGCCTCCCTCTCTTCGGCTCTGACTAACACTCTGGTGAATGCAGTTGCTGGCCCGATACTTAGAGCTCTGATCTCTGTGAATCTCTGCTCGGTCTCTTGCCTCCGAGCTATGGCCTAATCCTTATCCCTCTCCATCTGTACCAAATCCCTCTCAAACATCATAACCCTCATCTACTCCTCCAAGGATGCAATTTGGGCCTGAAGTGTAGCAGTGTCAGAATCAACTGCCTTTGTATCAACCTTTCTAACCCTTGGCACACCATCCTCCTCATCCTCCAACTCCTCCAAAATCTTGTCCCAAATCTCCCGCTCATGATCATCGTCCTCCTCATCATCATCCTGATAGGCACCCAACCAGCCCAAGGAATCAATCTCTGCCTCCTCTCTTTTTGCCTCCTCTTTGTCTACCTCCTCCTTTCCAGGAACATCTAGAATGGCCTCCTCTCCAGGCTACTCCTCCTCCCCACCTCTGCCAATATTTGGCATGGCCACATCCTCCTCTCCCTATCCCTCCTCACAAATCGGTGAAAATGGTAGCCCTCATCCCCTCTGTCCATGTCTCCCTCTCCTACCACCTCGCCGACCACCTCCACCATCATCTCCATCATCACCATGGCCTCCTCCACCTCTCTGCCCTCTACCTCTGCCATGCCTACCTCGCAGTCTTGTCCCTCGCCACTCTATCGGTGCTAGCTGATCTGGATCTATCAAGGGAATCGACCTATGCACATCCCACCACTGATCATAACCCTCTATGGTACCTAGGTCTTCGATACCATCTCTCCATCCCCATGGTGCTGACTGAAATCCATCAATGCCTGCCTCAGCAGTAGCCACTGGAATCTCTAGACCCCACAGAGGAATCTCTTGTGAGGACCTCGCAAACTTGGCCCATCCTCCTAGATTTTCCTGTACCTCTCTGAACTGCCGCAATAAATGATCTGGAAAATGACACTCTATAATGTGGACATGTGAAACATTCTGTCCAATCAAGTACTGAGTCTGGCAGAAAAAAGGTAAGTGCTCATCCTCATCTGACCACTCTACATGCATCCCAAGTAGGTCCTCCATGTAAACTGAACCATAGTATCTATGGCATGCCTGAAATACCTAGTATCTCCCATGTGGTGCTGAGTGTTTGCCCCCGCATAATAGAAGGCATAGGGAGCTCTGTGCTAAACATCAACTGTAACTAGTGGCTGAAATATAGCAATGAGTTCCCATGCCCATACCATGAGGAGCGTGGTACCACAACTCATGGACTACGCCTCTCGATAGGCTATTTCATGCAAGTGAAAATATAGCATGCCAAGGAGACAGGGACCCCATGCATATACCTCCCATCGCTCTAGCATCCCTACTAGCATCTCCCCCCAACCCATGGGAAAACCATGACCTTGACGGTCAGGAAGCACTATACCACCTATCAAAGTACACACTAGACAGTCTAGACTCTTATACCTCTTTGCAAGTACACACCATCTAATCTCATAGTGGTCAAACCCTAACTATCTGACATCAGCATGGGGGTAGTATCTGCACATCTTAGCAACACCCCTCTAGGTATCATACCTCACCTGCGTGCCTCTAATAGGAAGACTCAAGATCTTGTAGATATCCTCCAAAGTAACTGTAGCCTCTCCAATAGGTAGGTAAAAGGAAGACATATCTGAGTGCCACCGCTCGCACAATGCTATCAATAAACCCCGGTTCGCTCAAATCTAGGGCATGTTTGTAACATGTAGAAGACCTAAGTGCCATAGGAAACATCACTTTGTGCTCTGCAAGCTATCTTAGAAGTGGAAAGTCGTAGGTCTCGACTCTCACGTATATACAGTTTCTAACACAACCTGCAATGGCATTATACATGCATCATGTCAGCATCAAACATCTATCCTAGTGCAAAATGACTAAATTAACTGCTATTCAAATGCGTCATTATTTTGCAAATGTCTCATTCTTTTGCACATGCATCGTTAGTTTACATATGCATTGTAGGAAAATCAAATGTGTCATTCAATTACACATATGCATCATTCTTTTTCAAATGCGTAACTTTAAAATGCATATGCGTGCATAATAAAAATGTGTCTATGTAAATATACTATCACATGCAACTGCATTGAAATAAATGCAACTATGTTGAAATAAATGCAAATGTGTTGAACAATAAACATATGCGGCTAATTTAAATGTAAATGCATTGTTCTATATCAAATGCATTGAAATAAACTACACATGTGTTGAACCACATCAAACCTATGCTAAACTATCTACGTGATCTTACACATGCATTGATCTGCATGCAAATGCGTCATTTGCACACTCACATGTGGCTTTTTAATAAAGTAACACATAACTAAAATTTCAATTAAATGTATAAAAAAATGCACAAATGAAAAATTTCAAAAGTCAAGTTTTAGGTAAATATCGGGTGGTCCGCATCGGCTGGCCACTTGAAAGTCCGGATCTTGTATGCTCGATGGTGGGTGTTCAGAATAGGAGACCCTGTCGCTGTGGGTGCAGAGAAAATTCTCAATTCTCAAAGCTAGGTGGGTGAAAATGAATTGGTTTTTACGCCAAATTCTATTTATACCTAGCGTTTTGGTGGCATTCTTTTCTACTGGCCACGTCAGCTTCCAATTTCAATCAACCCCTACCCATCCATCCCATTTCCAACTTGAATTCTGCCAACTCCGCTGCATTTCTAGCTATCCAATGGACTAATCGGGATCATTTCCAAATTTTTTTGAATTTTTTCGCAAATTTGTCAAGTTTCCCGAGGAGGCATACCTTCACCTGTTTACACCGGGGCATGACTGGGGCATATTTTTATCGATTTTCTTTGACACAACGCTGAAATGACATTGTATCAAAGAGGGGAAAATGTAGATACCGAAATCTGGTTTAAGCCCATGACTTCAATATTCTTAATAATTTGTATTTCTTCCATGGTCATGATTAAATAATGTCAATTATTTAATTGATTCACTTTAACTTTATTTCTTCTATTAATTAAATAATCTTAATTATTTAATTGATTCACATTTTCTTTATTCCATCTGATTAATTAAATAAACGCTTTTTATTTATTTATGTTACTAATTAACTTTATCCTTCTTGTCAAATTAAATAAATTCTTATTTAATTCCCCTCTTTATCATACTTCAACTATAATTAGATAAATCCTTAATTTATTTAATTATTCATTTAAATCCCTTCATCACTTAATTAAATAAATCTAATTTATTTAATTACTCTTCAAATATCAAATATTGAATTAAATGAATTATTAAATTCATAAATTCTATTTTAACGCATTCCTCTATATTTAGATTATTGTGCAAATTATCTAAGTATTCACTTTGACTCGACTAAAGATCTATTTTAATCACTCAATTAGTTCTTGAATTAATGTCTGAGTGGCTTTCTCGAGTTATCTCTTCATCAAATCATTCAATCGTCCAATGCTAACTCAATTACATGTACATGCAGATTAATTAAATATTCTTATTTAATTAATTAAACCTTGTGCGTGCATCCGAACAAGAGTTGCTTTAATCAATCTTTATCTTTGTCATGCAAAGACAATTCCTCTGTTTTCAAATACTAAATTTGAAGATTAAATAATTTATTTAATCTTTAATTCTATTTCTAATTTGTATCACTCATGTTGCTACTGACAGTTATCATAATGCATGTCTAATTTGTCGATCTCAACCATTTGTTGATCTTTCGATCCTAGCCTGTCATTCGAATAATCAATTTTCTATAAATTGATCTATCCTTCTTCATTCCAATCTCTCTCGAAATCTTATGACTTTTTGGAGCAACTATCTTGAATCTTTCATGTTTTTCTAAATCACTATCATAGGCTATACTTGCATGAACTTTTAAAATCTAAGGGCAATTATACTACAATAGAAAAGTGGAGAAGGGAAATCGAGATGATACATGAAAATACGTACATATTGGGTGAGATTGTTCAGTTTAATTATGTTTTTACTTTCCTTTGTTCTTTTTTGCTTAACATTAGATTGCATTTAGAGTTTTTGGATTTAGATTGCATGTTTTCTCTTATCTGTTTCTTCTGCACTTTCTGGATGTTACACATAATATTTTGAGTTCGACAACAAAGGAACATTTACTGGACCAAAAAAATCAAAGTGAATATAATCCAGAACACCAGAAGATTTATGAGGACTAGATTAAAAATAAAAACGATGATGTTTTCCATATATACAATGTTCACAAAATTCAAATTTTAGGTTACAATCTTCAAGCCCCCTAACTAGGTTTTTATTTTTCAAGGCTTTTAAGCCTTTCTCACCAATATGATTGAGCCTATGGTGCCAGACCATAGTCTTCTTTGTAGGAAGTTTAACTTCCAAATAATTAGCCCCTATAGGACCCTGAGTCTCCTTTACATGAAGAACCTTTTGTGACTTTGCAAAGACACTGTTACATTGAACAACAAGTGCATCCAACTTATACAGATTACCAATTTGAGCACACCTAGACAACACCATTGAGCCTCTAGTAATTTTGCAGCCATTGCTAGAGAACGAGACTTGCACTACAACATCATTCAACTTGCTTAAAGAAAGTAAATTCTTAGCCAGAACTGGTATATGCATTATGCCATCAATTCCCTTAATTCTTCCATTGGGAAACTAAATTATAACTCTTCCACGGCCAAAAACTTCCATAGATGAATTGCTTGCTAAATACACCTTTCCACCACCATATTCTTCATACTTTGTAAACTAGGACCACTATGAGATGTCATGTGGAAAGATGCTCCAGAATCAATCAGCCAGACATCCTCTGATGTTTGTGTTGCCAAGGCTGCAATGAAGGCATATGTATCGCTCTAAGAAGAATCATTATCAGAAGAGTTCTTCTTCCTTTTTTTCTCCTCTTTGCAATCCTTTCAGACATGACCAAGCTGCCCACAATTCCAACACTTCACCTTGAACATTTTTCTAGGAGACTTTGATCTCCCTTCTGATTTTGATTTGAACTTTTAATCCTTCTTATTTTTTTCTTTCGATCTGCCTCGAACAACAAGAGCCTCCTTTTCCATCTCAGAAGATTTCCTTCTCATCTCTTCTTATATCAAAGAAGCAACCACATCTTCCATCTTGAAAGTGGTTTTCATGCTCCCAATCACCATCACTAAATGATCCCAAGAATCAGGCAAAGAACACAACAAGAGCATATAGTGATCCTCATCGTCTATCTTCACACTCATAGATGTTAACTAAGCAATCAACGTGTTAAAAGTATTCAAGTGATCAACCATAGACACTCCTTCCTCCATTTTCAAAGAGTATAAATTTTTCCTTAAGAACAACTTATTGACCAAGGAATTGCCCTAATAAATGTCTCCAAGCTTCTTCCACAAAGAATATGTAGTCCTCTCTTCATGAATGTTCAGGAGAACAAAGTCTTATCAACGCTTTTGATTTTCTATCTCTGAGGTCCCAATCTTCTTGCTTCATGCCAAAAAGTTTCATTTCAAACATAGTAATCCAAAGATCATGATCCACCAACAAGTCTTCCATTTTGAGTTTCCACAACTCAAAATTGTTGCCTTTGAATTTCTCAATTTCAATCTTTCCTGATGTGCTTTTCATCTTAATCTGCAATTGAGATTACCAGACTTCTACAAAAAACTCCCACTAAACAGGATTGACACAAAAAACCCAACCTACCCACAAGGATAACACAATTGGCTAGGCTCTGATACCACTTGTAAGGAAAGACTCTAGTGCATAAAATGCTTTCCTAATGTCAATTCACAAGGGAATAATGTAGGAGTACTTTTAATTCCAAATTATAGAGCATTAAGATTCACACATAAAGAAGTAGACAATATTATCAACAGAGAATGGACACTAGATTTATGTGGGATAACCTTTTTGGGAGAGAAACCCACCACCAAGGAAAGACCACTTTATTCAAAGTAAAAATAATTTACAATAAAGTTCTAGGTCCCTTCTCCACATGTATTTGTTCTCTGATAATACACAATAGCAATACAATTAGCCAACAATAGTCAATCACAACACTGTTACAATGTTCTATCAACATACAGTCCACTCGACCAACCCTAAACTTTTCCTTCCAATACTGCACACAACACCAACCAACTGGTCTACCATTTCTCAGGAATTCTTTTATTCGACCCTTTGATTTCCAAGAATCTATTGTCCAAAATTGATTTGGTTTGCTTAACTACCAAGAGGTTCAACCATTGATATTATCCCACATTGGCACAAAATATTAATAGCCAACAGTTTAAATTCAAAATCCTGAAGACTTTAGGTATCCACAAGTTAGCCCTTTTGTTACCAACTCATTCGTACACCTGTGGTCAAAACAACCATTGGCATGGTTGCACCGAAGTTAACACCCATGGTCCGCCACCGCACTACCGCTATGCAATTTGAAGGCTCCCACGGTATAGTGGTATACACCACACTATCACTAAAAAAACAAAAGACTCATATGGGGTGGTGGTATACCGTGCCACTGCTAGATAGCTAAAGGGCTCTCGTGGTATAGCGGTATACACCACACTACCACACTGTAGTTATAAGACTCCTGCAGTATGGTGGTATACACTACATACAAGTTAGAAATTTCTCGATCCTTGCGACAAGCTGATACCACTATCATTGAGTCGGTGAAAACTCAAACTTCATAACCTCCACTGCAAGTTAAAGAATTATTGAACACCTCAACAATGAAGGAGATCGGCTAGTCAGGAAGATACAAAACTTCCAAACTCCACAACAAGGTTCTTAAGTTATAAACTCTAGCAATCCGCTGACAATGAAGACCAAACAAAGGTAAAAAATTCTAATTCTTGAACAGAGATACAAGCCAACAAGTTGAGGAACCATTTTCAAACACAATCGCTGGTATGTGTAGGATCATCATGGAAAAAACAGGCCCTTAAGTGGCAAAAAATTTAGAAAAATCAGAGTTAGGCAACTTGATGTAAAAATTTGAATAGGTCATCTATATTATTTCAAAAATATGTAATAATATAATCTATAACAAATTGAATGTAGTTTCTAAACTACTAGGTTTGTTTAAAAAAAAAATCTATTTGGTGAAATTTTGAAATTTTAATGCAGTAGTACTTAAATTTCAGGGAAAAAATAAGAAGTAGGTGTCTGTCTGACCACCCTAGCCACAATAATTAATGATAATATTTTTTTATAATATTTTAGATATAAGTAGATGACTCATGTCCCGATGTGATACATATTTGTTTGTAATTTTTTTCCAAGTAAATAATTAATTATAAATTTTTTATTACAACTTTTAAAAGATATAAAAACTCATGTGTTTGACAACCTTAACTTGGTCAAAACTTCATGAAATTCAATTTTTCTTTTTTTAATCCTATATTATGGGAAGCATAGAATGTGATGCATGTTTTGGATTCGAAAAATGTGATACCGTTTGAAAGCTATAGATTTTTTCAATCAACCTATCAATTAGGACTTTAGTCATAATTCGAATGGAAAATGAATAATAATTACTTATTAAATTCAAAGTAAAGCATAATTTATATTGGTGGAAATATGAGAATCTCCTTTAAAAACCCTTTTCGTTTCATTAATTTTTCATTAAAAAAAGGTCATCAGCCACATACCCATCATATTGCCACTTTTTGGCCCATCATGATCCTACACATACCCTAGCCCTTCAAAAAAATAGAGAAGTCCACTGACATAATCCAAATTTCCCAAGTTATTACTCTACCATACAAGCATACAACATGGAAATCAGCCACTTAAACTATTCAAATTCAGCTTGACATAGTGTTTCATTTAGAACAAAAGCATAAAGAAAGAAAGCTTGATAAAGGCCATACATGCATAGTCTCAAAGATTTCTTCTCAATAATTTGTGCTTTAAATATCAAATGAACTTTAAAACAGAGGTCAAATTCCAATCTAACAATAGTTTGAGCTTTAAAAGATGTAACATGCTAGAGAAAAGAAGTTCTACAACCTTTACTCCTAAAAATAGTTCTATATGCTAAGAAAGCTAAAGAAACTTTTCCTCGATAAAGGAAACTAAAACTTAGAATCCAACCCTTTCCTCTATCACCGCCTCTCTTTTATAATTGTAGAGAGAGGAAACCACGGCCACAACACAAAATTAATGGCTACCAAATGTTGGCATTTGATAACGCATGATCTAATCGTATATCTTTAGTTAGGTCACAACAATATTTGCTCATCAATTCTCAACTGTTTCATTAATGCTCTTTAGATATTTAGCAAAGATAGTTGTCTTTAAATGATCAAATCCTAGAAAACAACCTGGAAAAAGGTCCAGTTGACCAATCACATCATCCAACAGCACCAACTCAAAGCTTCCATCCTGAAAACCAAGAAAATAAAAAAGCCAGCAAGATCCAACAAACTCCCAAAATATATTGCTTCATAAGAAGCATAATCTACCCGCAGCAAAGAGATAACGTGTCAAACAAGTGGAAAATTTCAAGCTCATGAATATAGCTCTTGGGAAAATATCTAATGATTTGACACGTGTCCTGACTCTCTCCCAAGAGGAAGGAGAAAAATGAAAGTTGTGCAGCTAACACGTGGTGTATTGTGCACCTTTCCAATAACTTTAGTTGAGCGCGGGCACATCCAAAACTGAAAACATCATACAAGCCAAAAATCAAAATGATCAAGGTAAAAATGCTTGATAAATACAAAGTTGTATTTGATTTTGAAGGTTGCAAGATAAGAATGAATGGTAAAACAATTGCTCAAGGGATAAGGACTTATAGTAATCTCTATAATCTATGTGAAGTGGAAGGCCAAACATGTCTAATTTTCCAAGAAGATGAGAGTTGGTTGTGGCATAAAAGATTGGGACATCATGTAAACTTTGACAATTTGGTAAAGATAATTTTAAAAGGATTAGTTAGAAATATGCCTGCGATTGCAAAGCCTAATAATATAATCTTCCAAGGATGTCAGCAAGGAGAGAAAATAGAGTTTAAGTTTCCTACAAAGGATTATTCAACAACAAAACCCTTTGAGATAATTCATACTGATCTATGTGGTCCAATGAGAAAAAGGGAATTTCAAGGGGAAAGATACTTCATGCTGTTGATTGATGATTATACCAGAATGGCATGGGTCACATTTTTGAAGGAGAAGACTGAAGCATTTGAAAAGTTTAAAATCTATAAGAATCTTGTAGAAAATGAGACTGTGAGAAGAATCAAATGTCTTAGATTAGACAGAGATGGAGGATTTATGTCAAGTGAATTCATGGAATATTATGAAGATCATTGAATTAAACACCAGTATTCAGCCCTAAGAACACCACAACAAAATGGCGTGGTAGAGAGAAGAAACAAGATTGTGAAAGAGATGGCAAGATCCATGTTGAATGGGGAAAAGTTAACAGATACATTTTAGAAAGTAGTACAAACTATTGTATACATTCAAAATAAAGCTCTTAGTAGATTTAATATTTGTAGAACACCATATGAATTGTGGTTCAGTAGGCTTGCATTAGTCAAGCATTTCAAATTATTCGGTAGCAAATGTTATATCAAAAGAGAAGATGAAGATCTAGGAAGTTTTGAGTCAAGATGTGATGAAGGGATATTTTTAGGGTATTCCAATGAAAGCAAAGCATATAAATGTTACAACAAGAGATTGCATAAAATTGTAGAGTGTACATGTTAGGGTTGATGAAAGTCAAGACAAGTCTAGCAAAAACAATATTGAGAGAGAATCAAATGATGAGGATATAGGTGCAATAACAGAAGAAGAAGAACAGGAAGAAGAGAATGAGTAAGAGGTTGAACGTTCTCTTGCAAAATATGCACAAAATGATCATCCTACAGATTAGATAATTGGTGACAAGAATGAAGGTGTGCAAACTAGAAGAAGGCTTGCAAAGAACAAGGAACAAGTGAACTTTGCTCTCTTATCTCAAATTGAACCAAAAGGTCTCATTGAAGCCAGTAAGGATGAAAGCTGGTTAAAAGCAATGGAAGAGGAACTCAATTAGATTGAAAAGAACATAACCTGGGAATTGGTTTCTAGACCATCAAGCAAGAATGTAATAGACACAAAATGGGTATTCAGAAATAAGCTGAATAAAGATGGAGCTATGTTTAGAAACAAAGCAAGGTTAGTGTGCAAAGGATATGCTCAAGTAGAAGGTATTGATTTTGAAGAAACATTTGCGCCAATTGCATGATTAGAAGCCATTAGGATACTTCTTGCATTTTCTATGTATAAAGGTTTTAAAGTATATGAAATGGATGTCAAATCTACATTTTTAAATGGAAAGTGGGGAAAACTTTAGTGGCGAATCTTCACAAATTGGCAAATTCTAGGAATCAACCAAGTCAAAATTGGTGAATTTATTGCACCCAATAGGGTGTCCAAATTGCTCATATTTTACAAACTATAGGTCCAATGCATGTCCATTCGCCAATGATTTTTTTTATGAGGCATATTTAAGCAACAAATTCACCATTGTCAAACTCTGCATTTCAATTGGACCGACTAATATTTTTTCCTAGAATCTTGAAAGCATTTAATAAAACACCTACATATTCGCCCATACTATTAAAACAACATTGTATCAGGATCCATTTTCCCAATTACAATTTACAAATAGTTTCTTGTGAAGACCCAATTCACCCATGAAAATTTATAAATAGTTGCTCATGAGGACCTATTTCGCCAATAACATTAAAAAATAATTACATTTGAGGACAAATTTCTCCTTGAAAATTATAACGTATCGTTGTATAAGCACGCGAGATTCACCAAATTTTTAATATACCATTTAAAAATCCTGCGGAATTCACCAAATATGGAATCATGGATTGATATAAGTACAATCGAAAGTGTCTTTTATTCTTACACATTTTGTTCGGTTCTGAGGTTCTACTTCTCGATTCGAAATTCAACAAAAGTCGAAAAGTAGACTTAAAAGGTGAGTGATCATTTCTTCATAGTGTTATTAGTTATAATAATAAGTTTTCTTTATCTCTTTTCCATTCTTGCTTCAACAAAGTGAACCTTGGAACCAAACTCTGAAGTTTTGAAGTTTTCTAAACCTCTGACCCACCGAGTAGAAAGAGGACCAAGAAATACTTGCAACTGAATAAAGTGAACCATCAACCAAGTCAGGGAATCGTAAAGTTATGAAAATTTAGAACTTCATGACAAGTTTATTAAACTCTAAGGACTAGTGACTAAGTTTACGAAAAGCCAAAATTTTTATATTTTATTCCATGGTATTGAATTTGATATGTGATTCTGCATCATTTTTAAAGAACAACATTTATCACACTACTTATAAATTCCTATTGCATTTCCATTCACACAATCTTTGATAAGTAATTGAAAGGAATATTATTAATCCATTCCTTGAAAAAAAAAATACAATCGAAAGTGTCATTTATTCTTACACATTTTGTTCGGTTTTGAGGAGAGAGGTTCTGCTTCTCCATTCAAAAGTCAGCAAAAGCCAAAAATGTAGACTTAAAGGTGAGTGATCATTTCTTCATAGTGTTATTAGTTATAATAATAAGTTGTCTTTATCTCTTTTCCATTCTTGCTTCATTCTTAAAGATGATATTGAGTAGGGAATGGGATCTATATTATTATTCGCTGTCCTTAACCAAGAAGACATTTTTTCTAGTTTTTATTCAAAGTGAGAGATGAATATGTCGAGTGAATCAGAGATCAATATGTCAAGTGAATCAAGTAGAAAGGGTAAGAATCCTAGCACTCCTCAGGTTGGTTAATAGACTCCTATCACTCCTTAGACTCCTTCCGCTCCTTAGGGTGTTGAGGCTCTTATTGCTCCTTAAACTCCTGTCGCTCCTCAGGGTGGTGAAGAGACTCCTACCTCTCCTTAGACTCCTGCCACTCCTCGAGGTGGTGAAGAGACTCCTGCCACTCCTACAGATCCTCAGGGTGGTGAAGAGAATCTTGTCACTCCTCAGGCTCCTCAGGTTGGTTAAGAGACTCTTGCCACACCTTAGGGTGGTGAAGAGATTGGGAGGCCATCAAAATTCCAAAAACTTAGACATATCATACAGTCTTACTTTGGAATTTCTGAAGCTTCTGATCCATCAGGTCAAGATGGAGCTACATCATCAACTCTTCCACCAAATATTGGTAGTATTCATATCACCGCCACCTGAAGGTGAAGTTGAGATTGTCATTGATTTAAATCAAAATGTATCAAATCAGGATGGCAATACCACATAATATGTTCCAAGGGATACCCTCGGCCCAGTTAGCTAGAATGACATAATTGACTTGGATGAGGATGATGATGTTGGTAGCAAGAAAAGGAAAAATAAACCAAAAAGCGAGCGCAAGTAGGAAATGACAAGGAGTTTTCAACTTGGTTGGTTGTAAAAGTACCCATTCATGGTAGCAGTGGAGATTGGCAATGCAAACAATATTCAAAAGGAGACATTGGCCAAATGTAAGATTTGTAGTTGGAAATTTGGAAGAGCCAAGACATTGTAGCTAAAGATTGACACTATAGAAAAACATATCGGTAAAGTTTATGAAAAATAAATCATAGATGGAAAGGAAGAATCAATCATATGATGGAAATCAAAGGAAGAATGTCTTCATGTTAGGTATGCCACATATTATGAAGAGCATGAAAAAATAATGTCGAACATTGTTGCATGTAAAGGTACACTTGAGGCTCAATTTGGAAAAGAAATGGAAACAACAAATATGTCAAAAACTGTTTAGATGAGTGTTGTTTTTCATATTTTGTCTAGAGGGCATCCTATGATAGACTACCTAGAATATTCTAGTTTATTATCTTATTTGAATGTTCCTCACTATCCCTACTCACATTGGTTAGTAAATGTTGGATGGGAATGGGAAAATTTTCTTGCTGTAGTGGAAAAGGAAGATTTAAAGGATAAAGTAAAAGAGTCAAATTTCATTGCATTATCTTTAGATGAAGTTACTACGATAGAAAATACTTCTTGCGTTTGTATGCATTTGTATACTCTACAACATGTTCGCCAAGCTCATCTTCTCTGTGTTCATAAAATGAAGTTCAATTCAACATCAAAAAATATATTTGAACTAGTCATGAAATCTTTGAATGAAATTGTAGGTATGGATGAGTTGACAATTGTGAAAAAGTTGGTGTGTGTAGTAGTTGAAGGAGCTGCAGTGATGCAAGGTCAAAGGACCGATGTTTGCACAAAGTTACAAAATACTTGTGCACCATACATGCTTGGCATTCACTGCATGGCCCACATAGTGAATTTAGCATTCAACATTGTAGGAAAGTTTCCTATAGTATCAAAATTCAAAAATCTAGTTTGCGAGATCCATGCATGCTTATGCCGAAGTCCTAAACGTTTCATAGAATTTCAAAAAATTTCTAAGGGAATAACACCAAGAAACAAGCTTCTCAAGGATGTTGATACTAGATGGATCTCCCTGCATGGACCAACGCAATCAGTTCTTTCATAATATCAATCCTTGATTGGAGTGATGCACAAAAATCACAGCACAGTAGACAAAGATCCTGACCTCTTACATAGGTTAAGCGATATAGAGACACTCTTGACTTTAACTATTCTTCTCCCCATGTTGGATGTGATGAATGAGCTTGTGAAGAAAGCCCAAGACAAAAATATGTATATTAATGAATATGTCAATCTATGTAAACATACATGCTTGGCCCTCGATCATCTATATCTAGATCTAACACAAGATGGCAAAAATTATTTCATGTGGTGGAAAATTACTGATTTGAATGATCCTGATAATTATTTATAGTTTAGTGCAAGTGGGAACTTATGTATCTGTCTATGTGGATATGAGATACAAATGTACCAATGTAAGACAGCCAGGCACTCTAGCAGAGAAGTAGTTGTTAATGATGAATATTTTAAAGGCATTTTTAAATCTATTGGTGATAATTTGAAGGAAATTGCAAAATATCTTTCCTCAGAGATTAGTGAAAGATTCCCTTGACATGAAACACTTGAAGCCATGAGTATTGTGTATCCTCAATTTTGGGAAAACCGAGATAACCCAAAATATTTTCATGCTCAGGTAAAAATCTTGATCAAACAATTTTCGAAAACTATAACATACAATGAGAAAAAAAATAGAAGGAATTTTAGATGAAGCTAAGCTTAGAAAACAATGTAGGATTTTTGCAATAGCTATGAAGGACCAGTATAAATCCATGGGAAAGGACAAGGCCTTTGAACCAGGATCAATAAAAAAGTTTTGGACAACCTTAGGTCAGAGTGAAATATTGCATGGTTTGATATCAGAATATTTCAAACTTGCCGATTTATGTCAAACAATGATATTGGGGTCAATGGAGGATGAGAGAGTTTTTAGTACATTGGGGTTTTGAAATCAAAGTTAAGAAACAAACTAGACAAGAATTTAAAAATTTTCTTGAGGATGAAAGGAACTGCGTATAATGTCAGAAATTTTCCTTTTGAAAGGGAACTCGCAATCTAGAGGTCCACATGTGAAAGAAGAGGGACCGGGTTGTGCAACACTCCAATTCCAAAGGGTGGTACTAGTGGCACTGGTAGTGGCAATGGTACTCAAACATATGACATTGACCAAAATGACACAATGAATGTTGAATTTGAGACACATGTCAAAGAAAATGAAGAGTAGACTTGGAATCAAATTCAAGATGACTCTTTTACTTTATCTGATGATGAACGTGAGTTTGAGGACCTTGATTTCATTTGGGAAATGGAAGAGATTCAAGAGAATTAGAAGATTTTAGGTATTTATATTTCACTTGATGCATCCTAGGATCAAATTCCATTGTTCTATACTATATTTGATGATATTTAATATTTTATTCAATGAAATTGTGAATCATTGCATTTGATGATATTTTATTTTATATTGCACTTCATGAATCATATTCCAAATTCAAACTGTAGTTGATGATATTTTACGTTGTATTCCATGAAATTGTGATATTTTATATTTTACATAATTAGTCCGTATATAGTATTCAATGAGGTGTCAGATGACGATGCCTTTGAAAGGTTAAGGCAAGATAAGTCCATAATGTCACATGGTCGCTGAAACTTGGAACCTTAGAACCAAAGTCTGAAGTTTTGAATTTTTCCAAACCTCCATCCCACCAACTAGAAAGATGACCAAGAAAGACTTGCAACTCAACAAAGTGAACCATCAACCATGTCAGGGAATCAGGGAGTTATGAAAATTTAGAGCTCTGTGACAAGGTTATAAAACTCTGAGGACTAACGACTAAGGTTAGGAAAAGAACCAAAACTGTGACTTTGAGTGATAGTAACCACAACAATGAAACTAACCAAAAATCCATCATTCCAATTTCAATAATAGATAATCCATGACATGAATTCATATAAATGTTTAGTGGATATGCTAAATAGTCATGGAGATTGAGTATTGATGTGTTAATTGTAATGCAATTTCACTAAGATTATGGATCCCTAGAATTAAAATCACCTTATAGTTCATATTCTATTTGTGTTAAAAGTAAAACTTGAGCATGTGCTCAACGATTCATCACTCAAATCAATGCTTATTAGATTAATAAAATATTAACAATAGTATTAGTAGCATATACAAGAATGAACATCAACAATTGTTTAAAGTGTATCTAGAAGTTGAAACCACTACCAAACTTTTTCTTCAAATGATATAATAAATAATATAGATAATTGAACATCAACACATTACTAAAGTTGGAATTTGAGCTTTTATTCAATTCTGATTTCTTTTTAAACTCTTCAATGTAATCAAAACCCGGGGATGCAGGAACAATGGAATGCTTGAATGGAAAAGGAATAGGAGTACTTGTTGTTGCTAATGATGTCACAACTAGACTAACTGGCATCGGCATAGTGCCTGGAAATAACTCCTTTGTGGTGGATCCACTTGTAGTGTGACTTGGAGTTGGACCTCTCAAAATCCTTTGCCTCTTCTGTATGCCTTGATCACCTAGTGTTTTTGTGGTATATTGTGTTGTTGTCCTCTTGTGTGTAATTTTTTGTTGTAGCACATGTTGACCACTACTAGTACTACTACCCATACCATCACTACTAGAGGCAATGCCAGTTGCACTAAGCCCTCCACCATGGGCATGTCCTAGTTGTGATAGTGTTTGACCATGAGGACAAGGATTTGAAGCTCTAACAAATTGAATTGTTTTGGCTCTACTTGTTTTCCCTTGGTCTACTTTATCAACTCCAAGGCCAAATTTATCAACTAGTTTTCTATGTTGTACATCTATTACTATAGAAATTCCTTATCCTTGGGACCCCAAACCACCACCTTCATAACCCATTTTTTTAGCTATGGTTGCTCCTATAGTAAATGCTTCTTTTGTGGCCTCACTTAAACCAAGTTTGAAATTGCATGGCTTTCTTCTTCGATATCATCATTACTTTCTTCATCTTCTTGTTCATTCAGATGCTCTATATTCCATAATTTGTTAAACTCAAGATCTTCTTCATTATCTCCATACTCTGCAAGAGCTCTTGGATCACCTAGCTCTTTCCTCATAGATGGTTTATGAATTTTTTCATAAAAATTGTTGTACCTCCTAATTGTCTTTCGATGCAATGCCATAATTTCTGCTAACAATTGTTCAAAAGAAATACCATTCTCAGCAACACTTTTCTCCATTGCTACTTTGACCTCATCCCAAAATCCTTGTTTCTAAAGTTTTCAAGCTAGGGTTTACTTTGATGTTGAATTCTACTTCCATCATTCTTATTGAGTACAATCATTGATTTAATGGTGTCACATGGATCATACTACTAGTGACAGATAGCATCAAAATCAAAAAAATTCAAAAGATCATGTGCCACACTAAATTCTTCTCTTGAATGTCATCCCTCCACATGAAAAAGGTAAAGAAGGAAATAAGGTTTTCTTCCCCTAACTGCTAAAGTATCTTTCATCATTACTTTGCATCTACCTTACATATTCCAAAGCAAAAACCCTTTCTGTCACATGTATTGGAAGTTTGTATGGTTGTACTTTCGATCCATAAACTATTAGAACAGTAGATTCTTCCATTAAGTACCAACCAGCTAATTGTATTTCTTTTCCTAGTTGAATGCAACTTCTACATGACATAGGCAATCTAGGCATTGGAGTATTTGTAATTTCTTGATGCAATGGAGCCAAAAAGTAGTATACAAAATGACTGTAGTTCCTTCAATAATCATGCAACCTTATAATAGTGGTCCAATTCATATACTGGAGCCATTTTCTTTTGCTCAGGATTAATATTACCATAGGGCTGAATTTGAAGTTTGTTGGTCTGAAACATTCCTCTGAATTGAATAGAAAAAGATAGCACAAGTAGGTTGTGAACCTAAATTTCTTGGTGGAACCTCCTTTAATCATTAAAAATTATTTATGCATGGATTCTACAATGTGCTCAATAAAATTATATTTTTCATGTGGAACACCATAATGGATATTATACACCATTTCAAGGAGGCATGCACCCACTTCCAAATTGTTATCTAGTCTGAGGAAAAATCCTAGCATGGAAATAGTATCCTGAACCCATGGTTTAAAAATATTGAAATCATAAGGAGGCTTATGATCACCTTTCAGTTTGTTTCTATTCTAAACTATTATATTTAAGAAATATTTTTTCTCCATTTCATCCACTGCTTCATAATCACTAGCAAGCTTTTCTAGGTCATGTGGAAATTTCCAAATTCTTCGATTGTAAACCCCAAGCCCAACACTTTTCCAAGTTCTTCTGCATTAATGGATAACAATTATTCGTTGCTATCTTAATTAACAATTGCTCTTTTGTTATCATCATAATTTAGGGCACAAACCATGATAAATTTTGGGCAAGGGAAAACCTCATGTAACATCATGCGCCCTAATCCAATTACCCATGGTGCACTGATACTACTAACTTGAAATTACATTTTATTTGCAGCCTTATTCTCACATGAAAATCTAAGTTTTGAGGTATGGCTACCATAGGTTTCAGGATCATAAATATCATGGTATTCATCAATGAAACCTGGGGTTTTAAGCAATTTTTCATAATGTGTTTTTTTATCTGACATTGCTCTAGTGGTACTGGTGGTAGACATACTGTTACAATCAACAATATGAAATTTGTGAATTCCCTATTAGTCCTTAATTTTTCTTAATTCTTAAGCCTCTTAACCCTAAACCTAAACTTCAAATTTTGAAAAAATAAGATTTTAAGAAACGTCAAGCGATGAAACGTAGCCACAAGAATTCTTTAACTTACCTAGATTTTGAATTTTAATTCTTGAAGTTGAAACTTGAAACTGGGTTATTGGAATGGCTTTGTTGGAAGTAGAACTATGGAACCCAAAATAGGGTGGTGCACTGCAATGAGAAAATTGAATGACACTAAAATGTCTACTTGTTACTTACGGACTACACAGTACACAATTAGGCAGTATAGTGTACATGGCTAACAACATTTAAAACAATCCATTAATGATTTACTCCTGCATTAACAAAAAATTCTAAACCATTGATCTATGTTAATCTAATGGTTATAGGGTGATTCTAGAGGTTTAAGTTCACAAGCGTAGCACTCTGTACATTTCATTCCAGAATGCAACTATAACCATACATCAAATGCTCATCAAACGACTGAGTAATTTATGATATAAATAATAAACATAAAACATGTGTTTTAAATTTTCTTCAAACTTTAATGCACTAGGATTGACATAAAGGCCAAGGGGCCAAAAACTTAACATTGCAAAGGCCTTAATAAAATGAATTACAATGTCGCATTAATAGCACATTGCACAACCATTAATAGCATTTAACTTGCAAAGGACTTAATAAAATGAATTACAATGTCACATTAATAGCACAACCATTTATTTTATTACAACTAAATTACAATGTCATGCATTATTATATAGTACAAATATAAATGTAAGCACAAGCACCAAGCTTCTACTGCACTGCTAGTGAAAATTTGAAAATGTAAATGTGATATATGTATCTCTAAAAATAAATGGAACTTGTCGGGTCAACCATGAGCTTTCAAAATAAACTCATGGGACTTGTTGGGTCATCCATGGTCTCTGAAAATAAATGTATGGGGAAAGGGGGCCAAATCAAACTAGGGAAATGGGAGTTGTGAAGATACAAAATGTACTTAGCCCATGTTAGAACCAGACTGGTGCAGAAGATGAGGGTTTGTAAAATTGCTCCCATGCAGAAGATGAGCACTTCAAATAAATGCATGGGGCTTTCCTGGTAGGCCATGGTGTCTCAAAATAAATGCAAGGGACTCTCCTGGCCAACCATGTAGACGATGAGGGGTAGTAAAACTACTCCCATGCAAAAGATGAGCACTAAAATTAAATGCACGGGAATTGCTTGGGAAACCATGCAGATGATGAGGGGTAGTAAAACTGCTCCCATCTTCTACTAGTAGCTTCCATTTACTAGGATAACGCTTATCTCCATTAGAGCTCCTCATCCTGGTTCAAAACTTGTCTGAGAAGCTAGGTAAACCAAATCAACTTGTTTCCAATTCCACCCATTTTGAACTTGAAGGAAATTGGTCTTTTACTCTATAACTACATAACTAGAGGTAGGAGAATTTAGAGCATCCCCAATAATACCAAATCATCTTCTTCCTGAATCTTTATTAAGTTATTAACCCTACAAAATGAAAACCCTTATGACAATTAAATGAATGATTTTAGTTGTGCTCACTATCCTTATTTATGGGCCAAAAGTACCACTACCAGCCTGGTCCCTTGTACACCTCACACATGTCACATGTGAGGTTGTGTATAGTTACTACTGACTAGTAATAGTTGTGATTTGCGCAAACCAAAAATCCAACTTAATTGTTACCTCAAGCTAGCTACATGCAAAGTTGTAAACTCTACCTCAAGCTGACAAGCTGTCAATTGTCAAAATCAGCAATGCCACACAAGCTGTCGATTGTCAAAATCACTGGATTATTGACATCATCATCTATGATTCTACAGTACATCATGCAGTTTTCAATATAAAGCTATCCAATCAATCACTTTGTCTATTTATATGGCATTAATCACGCCAACGTCTAGTACCACAACCAAATTGAGAATTTGAATAGAATAAATGAAATGTAGAGTACTTCGATGCATTGAAAAGAGAGAATTAAATGTCTCATTTTACCTTAATCATTATCAATTTCCTAATAAGTCACAATAAATTTCACTCACTTATGATTAGAACTATATGTTGATTTCTAAAACCAATAATTAATAAAATCTCAACCATTGATTTCTGAAAATCTAATCGTTCTAGTGTTATTCCAGAGGTTTTAGTTCACAAGTCTAGTGGTTCAAGGATTTACTTCCAGAATACATCTATAACCGTCCATCAAAAATTCATCGAATGATCCCTCTTTTAAAAGAAACTTTATGCACATGCATAATTTCAAATGGGGACATCTCTAGGTTGATGAGACTCAACCCTCATGATTAAAGAGTTAATATTTAAGGCTTTATCATTAAATATTTTGGTCTAACTCAGGCAGTATTAAACGGTAAACAAGAGCACCAATATTTAAACAGTAAAATATTTAATGGTTCTAGTGTAATTATGGAGGTTTCATTCGCAAATCTAGTGCTTGAGAGATATACTTCTGGAATGCAACTACAATAGTCCATCAAGAATTCATCAAATGGTCGTAATCCATAATGTTGTGTGGTCGCTAAAATTTGGAACCTTAGAACCAAAGTTTGAAGTTTCAAAGTTTTTGAAACCTCCGACCCATTGACTACAAAGATGACCAAGAAAGACTTGCAACTAAGGTTAGGAGAAGCACCAAAACCCTGACTTTGGTGAATTAAGATAGGAAAGGTGGAAAATAAGGGTAGGAAAAGCTCTAAAACCCTGAATTTGGTGAATTAATATAGGAAAGGTGGCAAGGACAGTGCATTTATGAAGTGAAGATCATGGGTAGATTTTAGCAAGTGGACATGACTGGAGGATCGATGTGTAATTAAGATCGGTACATGCAGAGTTTGGAAAATTATTACCTCTCGTCCCTTAATTAGTGAAGTTAATAATAGAGTTTGGCGTGGAGAGGAAGGTACACATAAAGTCTAAAAGAGTGGTGGTGGTGGTGGCGGTGTAGCTGCAACAGTTTTAAATGGAGGCCAACTTCACTCTACATTTGAGGAGGCAATTAAACCCATTTTATAGTGAAGCTTCTAACAAAAGATTATTGGGTATGTTTTTATTCACTGATGGCAGGTTGGTAAAAAGTGTGCAGATGATTTTGTGAAAATCCTTTGGAAATATGAGGCATAGATATAGGACTAACATGGATGTATACTCCTTGAATACAGCATGGGGTTTGGACTTGGGGGAATCGATAGGCATAGTGAGAGAAGTGATGGAGATGATTGTGCATAGAGATTTCTTGGAAGGATTAGAATCAATACTTGAATGGGTAGTTCTAGGTGAAGGTTTCGACATCCAGGAAGGATTTGAAAATGTGGAACTAGAAGGGGCATAAGGATGCATCCATTTTGTGTGTTGGTTGGAGGATGAGATTAAAAATCAATGCAAGGAAGAAGCAAGGTTAGGCTGGGAAGCATTGAAGCTCTTTATAGAGCTGATGAAGGTGGAAGCAATTAGAACATAGTTGAAAGCACAGGAGAAAGTGGAGGCAAAGTGCATGGAAGCACAGGTGAAAGAGGAGGAAAAGTGTATGAAAGGAAAAGGAAATAATGTGAGGAAGCAAAAGATGAAAGGAAAAGAAACATGGAAAGTTGGTTATGAAACAGGTAGCACTAGTTGAATTTGTAGTTCTTGTAGGGTTTTTGCAGAATTAACGCAAGACTAGTAGTAAATTTTTGGCTTGTTGAAATATGTAAGGTAGATACAAATAGTTGTGAACTAGTTTTAGTTGGGCAGGGTTACTTTTTCTATTATGAAGCATGTTAAGATGCTTTTTTGAAAAAATTGTTATAGTTGTAGGTGATTTTTGAATGGTTGATGAAAACAATGAGGCAAATCATCTTTATTTTCATGCATTTTTTTATAAGTTTGATATTATGTTTAATTCACCAATGTTTTTTTCTTAATCATTTGAAAATAGGTTTAATTTTCCAATGAATTTTATTTTTGAGTTTGGAAAAAAGTTTTAATCACCAAAAATATTATTTTTTTTGGTTTGAAAACAGGTTTAATTCACCAATCAAAATATTGTATTTCTTTGAAAATAGATTTTAATCGCCAATGGAAAAAATTTAGTGGTTTTAAAAAATTTGCATTTCACCAAGATTCCCCACAGACCTCTAGCGATTAGAAAAGATTCACCAATGGACAGTTTTTTTTTTCATGAAAAATGAAAATATTTGCCACTAAAATTAATATTTTTTTATCGTGAAGTATACAAGATTTGCTAGGATTTTACACCTTGGCCAAGAGGGGGGTTTCTTAAAGTTTTCCTTGATGGAAACCTTGAAGAGGAAGTATATATTGAGTAGCTAGAATGTTTTTAGTTGTTAGAGAATGATGATTATGTTTGCAAATTAAGAAAAAGTATTGTACAGTTTGAAGCAAGCACCAAGGGCTTGGTAGTCAAGATTGGATCAATATCTACAACAACAAGGCTTCAAGAAAGGCTTTCCTAATAGCAATTTGTATCTCAAATATATAGGTAAGAAAATGATCATTGTTGTAGTTTATGTAGATATCAATATTATATTTGGTGGTAGCATTGATGTAATGTGAAAAATATTTTCTACAAAAATGCAAGATGAGTTTGAAATGTCCATGTTAGGAGAACTCAAATTACACAAACTAATAAAGGTATTTTTATATCACAAACCAAGTATACAAATGAAATGCTTAAAAAGTTTGGCATGGAGGATTGTAAACCAGTCAGTACTCCTATGATCATTGGATGCAAGTTGAGTAAATCAAATGAGTCACTTGATGCAAATCAGACTTTGTATAGATCAATGATTGGAAGTCTACTATATTTAACTACATCTAGGCCTAATATAATGCAAGTAGTTTGTATGGTAGCTAGGTTTCAAGCAGAACCAAAAGAATCACATGTCAATGCAGTAAAAATAATCTTTAGATACATCAAAAGGACTATTGACTATGGTTTATGGTATCCCAAAAGGAAATATTTCACTTTAAGAATAGGGTATGTACAGGATCATCATGGAAAAAACAGGCCCTTAAGTGGCAAAAAATTCAAAAAAATCAGAGTTAGGCAACTTGACACAAAAATTTGAATAAGTTATCTATATTATTTCAAAAATATGTAAGAATAGAATATGTAGCAAATTGAATGTAGTTTCTAAACTACTAGGTTTTTTTTTTTTTAAATCTATTTGGTGAAAATTTGAAATTTCAATGCAGTAGTACCTTAAATTTTAGGAAAAAATAAGAAGTAGGTGTCGGTCGACCACCTAACCACAATAAAATGATAATATTTTTTATAATATTTTAGAAATAAGTAGAGGACTCATGTCTGGATGTGATGCATATTTTTTTGTAATTTTTTCCAAGTAAATAATTAATTATGAACTTTTATTACAACTTTTAAAAATATAAAAATCGTATGTTTGACCACCTTAACTTGGTCAAAACTTCATGAAATTCATTTTTTTTTTTAATCCTATTGTATGTGATGCATGTTTTAGATTGAAAAATGTGATACCATTTGAAAGCTATAGATTTTTTTTCAATCACCTATCAATCAGACTTTAGTCATAATTCAAATAGAAAATGAATAATAATTATTTATTAAATTCAAAGTAAAGATAATTTATATTGGTGGAAAGTTGAGAATCTCCTTAAAAACCCTTTTCATTTTATCAATTTTGGGTAAAAAAAAGTCGTCAGCCACATACCCTACAAATATCCATCATATTGCCACTTTTTGGCCCATCATGATCCTACACATACCCAACATATATAGATGTTGATTGGGCAAGAAGTGTGGATGAAAGAAAGAGTCTTGGTGGAGGATCCTTCTTTCTGGCCAACGGATTAGTTTCCTAGATAAGTAAAAAGCAAGATTTTGTCACTCTTTCTATAGTAGAAGCATAATATGTTGCAACAGCTTTGTGATGCACTCAAGTCCTTTGGAAGAAGTGGACATTAAAGGACCTCAAGGTAGAGTACAATGAGCCTATTTCAATTCTTTGTGACAACTCAAGTGCCATTAATATCTCAAGGAATCTAGTGACGCACTCTAGAAAAAAGAATATATCAATCAAGTATCACTTCATCAGAGAAAAGGTTGCAGATAAGGAAGTCAACATGGAGTATGTTCCAACAAAGGAACAAGTGGCTGATATATTTACAAAGCCTCTTGCTATAGAACAGTTTGAACACTTGAGGCAAAAGCTGGGAGTAGTTTCTCCCACCACATATCACTAACCATTAGTGATAGGGCATTTATCCAGGGGGCACTTCATTGATCACTTCTTTAACCCTAGTTAAGAATAATGTGATCAAATCATGTAAAATTTTCTATTAAAATTTCTAACGATTTGATAGTTGCAGAGTTTGTCAAGATTGGATCATTTCCTTAGGGGGAGTGTACCCTTTGTTATTGAAGGGGGGAAAAATTTGATAAAAAAATAGAAGCTTGCTGAGAAGAGAAGAGATGTATGTCATAGGGGGAGTTGTTGTGTTACAGTGTGAATAATCAAATTGGTGCAGACCTTCAGTGGTACCTGGATGAGTAGTTAGAGTTTTTCCATCAATGCCAAAGGGGAAGATTTTTGGCATATAGTTGTCATTAATGTCAAACTTTAAATCAAGTAAAGGAGTTTGTTTGCAAGATGATAGAAGATGGAGGAGAGAGTAGTGGACTTGATGGTGAATTGAGCAGCAAATTTGATATGGATTTTTTGAGAGCATTCCAGTGATGTGCTTTGTAGGTGGAGAGAGAAAAGGACATGCCTAGAAATGTATTATTTTTGATCTTGGGTGGTTTAGGGTTCATTAATTAAACCCTAGGTCATTTGCAGTCATGGAGCCATGAATAGATCTTCTATTTTCATTTTGACTGTCAACAATAGGTTGCAGGTTGTAAACTTAAGTGATAACTTAAGTCATTCATCCTGTGGATGTTACTAGCCCCATCATCTAGGTTGATGGTGTTCTTAAGGTGTATCGACATAAAAGTGTGTGATCAATGAGAGAATGGGAGGTATCTCTCTGAAATCTTGATATTCATTTGTCGCCATCTCTCAATTTTTCAAAAGTTCACAACCTCCAGCAAAGAGGTTCCTAAGTTCAGATTTCTAGAAATTTCATGATGGAACACTCAACAGTGTGATAGGATAGCTTTGGTGGGATTGGCAAAGGCATCTTAATGATGGAGTGATGGCACATGGGATTCGAAGATGCTGACATGGAAAGTGATGATGCAATCACACATTTGGCATGATGGTGCAGACATAAGGATGATAGGTGGAGTATGGAAGCTTCATCGGCAAGAGTGAATTCCATTGGCATGACCTACGATCTTATCCCCCTGATGCAATGATGAAGTGGATTGGTGAAGTCATCAAGTGGTTTCATCGATGTGACTAAGTCATATCAGCGGGAGTGTCATGATCGTCTCCCCGATACAATGATGGCTATATCTTTGGCGAGACTATCTGTCATTGCCAGGACCTTAAAGAAGGTCCCTTCGACAGGGTGATGGAAGAATGGAACCTGGAAGTGGGACCTGACTAGGTGAGATGACGTGTGTTGAAGGTATGGACAAAGATCGAATGACAGGATGACACGTGGCAGAAAGTAATGAGTAAAACATGACACGTGGTGACATGATGGTGTGGGGACCATGCAACAACGAAGGTTATCGGTGTGACATGGGCACATTGGTAGGACTATGATGGACATTCCCCTAACAAGGTGATAAGCTTTATCAGTAAGACAGAGGTGCACCGGTAGGATTGGGGATGGCGTCCCCCTGATAGAGTGATGAGGTGCTATGTGGGGTCTGATTGGATGATGACAATGGCGAATTGTGACTAAATACTATAGGTGGGGATCAATGATTACTCGATGTCATTTCGCATCGATGTTATGAATGATGTGGTGACAACATGGAATTTTGTTGGCATGTGGGTCCATATGATCCATATCAGTGGGAGTTGTGGAGATTGGCGAGACTAAAATAGGCTTCCCCCCCATGGAGCTATATGTGAGATCGTTTGTCAGAGGATATCGACGATGGATATTTGTAGACCATTCATTGAATAGCTATGACTTAAAGACACAACAGTAAATGAGGATCACAAGGTCAGGGTGTGAAAGGAGAAGATCGATGGTTAGAATTCAAAAGCAATGATCTCAAATGGCTAAGTCCATGTGAACAAGTTTTTAACTAGAATCTAACACAAAGCAGAGAGTTAATTGGTCCAACTACACCCAGTGACCAATTGAATGAAGATTTCATCTTATAGGTGGAAAAATATATTGCATATTTGATTGAGATCAAAATTAGATTGAAGGATTAGAACAGAGCATTAAATGCACAATCAGATCTTAGGATTCAATAGGGAGAACATAGAAAAATTCTCTGAAATTAAATTTAATGTTGTATGGGTCGATGCAAGGGTATGGTGAAAACTGATAAAACTGATCAGATATCTTAATGATGGTGTCTAGCTTGATGAACTATCACCTTGTTGGTGAAGCTAACAAGTAAGGGAAACCCTATCCTAGTGCTAAGGTTGATCTAAACGATGACGTGGATCCTAAGGTAGTAATTGCACATTGGTGAAAAATAAAGATAATCAAGCATTGTTAGTGAATTGAAGTGTGTTGTAGAAGGAGAGGGAGATGTTTGTAAGTGCACTATGTGTTGAGAAGAGAGAAGTAAAACTAAGAAGGTTGTAGAGAATCAAGTGCAAAACAGAGAAGAGAGTGCATAACAGAGAAAGGGAGTAGAATAGAAGCATGTGTTGTTGAGAGTGTAGCCACCACAACAAAGTGTAAGTTGCAATAAGTGCAACATTGTATTGCATGTTTTGATGCATCTCAAGTTTATGTAGAACCACTTATATGCACATTTGAACTTGTAATTATGTAAGAGGTTGTAACCTCCATTTGCACTGAGTTGTAGCTCAGATCAGGTTGTTGTAGCATCCTTGAAGTTCTTGCTTCTAAAATAGGGAGTTGAAGCTTCCTTGGGGTTGTAGCCCTTAAAACTTGTAACTAAACTTTGATGCTTGTGAGGTTAGATTAGGATAGTAGATCCAATAGCATTTATTGCAGTGGTTTTTTTGATCTTGGGTTTTCCACATATATCTAGTGTTATGTGTTGATCTCTCTTGTGCTTGTGGTTATCATAGTTGTTAGTATTTCAATCTGCACATTTGATTTTAATATTGAATCTACAAAATTATTTTTAAGAACTATAAGTTTTAATATCTACTAATTCACCCCCTTCTCAATAGATCATTGTGTTCTAACATGGTCTTCCAAGTTGTTCTGTAAACCCAAACTGCCTCAGGTAACCTAGTTGCCCAATCTTTCCTATGAAGTTGCATTGTATTTAAATGAGGATGTTTTCAATTTCCCTATTAGTGACTTTCGCTTTCCCATTTTCTTTAGGGTGATAAAGTGTGGAATTTTTGTGTGTAATCTCATATGAGCTTGAATTAATTTTGTGATCAGATCTGATGCAAACCGAGGTCCTTGGTCTATGACAATTTCTCTTAGAACTCCATATCTTGTGAATGTCTTCATAGAGAAACTTTTCCATATTCCCATCTCTTGCAAACTGTAAAGCCTTAACCTCTACCCAATTTGTAAGGTAATATATACAAACCAATATGTATTCTTTATTTTTTTTATGTTGGTGAGATAGGGCCAATAAATTATAATCCCCATTTGTTAAATGGTGCTACTGTTAGTTGTGGTTGTAATGGAATTTCATCTATTTTTGTTGGTCTTCCCATTCTTTGAGATCTATCACAACTCCTAGTATATTTTACTACATCTTTACAAAGAGTTGGGTAATAATAGCTAGTATTCAGAATCTTGAGAGTTGTCTTCTTTGCTGCAAAGTGTCCCCCACAGGGTTCATCATGAAATTATCTCAGGATATCATATACTTCATCATCTTGAATACATCTTCTTATTATGTTGTCTAGGCCTATGTAGAATATGTATCCAACTATCTATGAGTAGGGAAAAATTTTCTAAACTAAGTGCCTCTTTTCCCTTGGTGAGAATTTAGGTGGTGTCTTTCCCGCTACAAGATAGTTGGAAATATCTACATGCCAAGGTGTATGCAAAGATGGAGACAATAAATACTCAACTAGGAATGAGCCATCAACAACATCTTCTGATTTGGTTGGTAGTATAGATAGAAAATATGCCATTGGCTTTACCTGGCTTATCTATAATGGTAATGTCAAATTCTTGAAGTAATAGTAACCACCTAACAATCCTACCACTAACCACTAGTTTGTTCATGAGATAGCTTATTGTTTTATGGTCAGTGTGTATGAACACTAAATACCATATAATGTAATGTCTGAATTTATTTTTTGCATAAACCACTGCTAACATCTACTTTTCAATCATTCTATAATTGAGTTCTACCCCTTGAATATTTTTATTGATATAATATATAGCATACTCATTTTTCCTTCCTTTAGTCCCATCACTGCTCCTATCGCAAAATCAAAAGCATTTGTATGAAAATGAAATGGGAGATTCCAATTTGGTCCTCTCAAGATAGGTGTCTTAGTTAGTGTTTCCTTGAGAGCTTCAAAAGCAATTTGACAAGTAGGTGTCCACTAAAACTATACATCTTTAGATAGTAGAACAAATAGTGGAGCTACAATTTTGCTAAAATATTGTATAAATCTTCTATAATATCCAGCATGGTCATGGAAAATTCTAACATCCTTTTGTCTTTATGGCATGGGGAGTGTCGATATCACCTCAATTTTATTGGGGTCTAGTTGAATTCCTTCGTTGGACACAAAATGTCCCAAAATAATTCCCTTAATCATCATCATGAAGCATTTCTCGTGACTTAGGGACAAATTATGTTCTTGACATATTGTTAATAGCTTCTCCAAATTGCCAAATGCTTCATCATAAGTATTCCCATCAATTGTGAAATCATCCTATTGATATTTTGCCACCTTGACATAAATATTTCCTCAAGGAGTTATTTTAGAGGTCTTATAGGATTGAATCTTTGATGAAGAGTCCTAAACAACATAAAGAGGAAAACAAAATTAAGTGTCATTTGTGCTATGTCTCCATGCCAAAGGAGGTGAAAAGAAAAGAGATTAATTTTGCTACCTTTCAAAAAATTTAAAATCCACCTAAAAAGCATGAGAAGAGTTAGGGTTTTCTGGTTGTTTGCATTGAAGACATCCACATTTTGAAGGAAGTTTCACCACATTATAGGAGATGGGCAGAAATTTATGGCATGATTGAAAGAAGTTTGAAAGAAATCTCTGCTCTATAATTATACCCATGTGGTAGGATTTGTGTGGGTGGTTTTCCAATTTTGATAAGCTAAAAAACCTGGAATATGAAAAAAAATTCCTAGGTTTGAAGGAGTCTCTAGCTAAAGAAGAAAGCAGCACTTTGCTTCTTGGGATTTTTCCCACGTTGCAATCCTTTTATCTTTGTCTTTGTATCATGACAGGTAATTTTGGAACTCTTTTACGTTGATATCTTTTCCCATATTTTTTGCACTATATTGTGTACTGTTTGAGATTGTTGTTGGTTGGTATTCCCTTCGTATAGTTCACCAACATGAATTCCTTGAAAAAAGTGTCCCAGTGAATACAAGAGGAGGATGGTTTAAAGACTTATTGAATACTATTTTCTCTTCCCCACCAATAGTTATATCTACCCCTATTGAGAGTTATGCCAGTTCCTAATGGAAAGGAATACTGAAAAATATACATTTTTGGCTGACTGTGTAAAGACTAGCATTGGAATCCTTTGTGCATTGACAACTTTTTTGACTTTGAGACCATACTGGAAGTGGATGCTAGAGGATAGTCATAATGATAAGAAGATTAAAGAGGAAAGAACTATGCATGAGGAGTAGAGATGACAGTTTGAAGGGACAATGATTATCACCATAAGGCTAATATCAAATGAATCTAAAGGAAATGATAGTAGCAAAAAACTCTCGTTCATTTGACAGAGAGAAATATGGATTCAAATTTCCATATTGTGGACATTAGCTATGCTACAGACTTCCCTGTTGAATGGGATTACTTCATATGATAACTCCTATAGCTTCTCATGTTTCATACATGACTACCCTTGGAAACCATGAAATAGATTATCACAAAGGGTAGTATGGACGAAGATAGTCACCATAAATCAAAGTGCTATGTGACCAAACCAATGCCAACACCAAAAGATAGTGTGGACAGTCAACAAAAGAGAAGATAAGGAAGATATTTGTTCTCTTAAAGTAGGATATAGTAGAAGGAAAGGTCCAAGTTCATACATCAAAGGATGCAGAAAGGTTACTTCTACTATTGATAAGTCATTAAAAGATAACACATCTGCCATAAAGAAGCCCCTATTAGAGAATACAAGTCAATCAAGGTTTTTATGATGAAATAAAATGGATTTTTTTTCAAAAAATGGAATACAATTGATATTGATGAAAAGACACGATTTTAGAGGCTGAAGCTAGATTTAATG
Source organism: Sequoia sempervirens (assembly GCA_007258455.2). Taxonomy (NCBI): domain Eukaryota; kingdom Viridiplantae; phylum Streptophyta; class Pinopsida; order Cupressales; family Cupressaceae; genus Sequoia; species Sequoia sempervirens. Next base: position 226,849 of record VDFB02211960.1, read on the forward strand.
ACCACTTTGAGCCTATCGAGACAACAGTATAGGTCACAAATATTTTATATTTTATATCAAAGGAATTAGAGATAAGAATATTAAAATAGATGATGGAAGTAGAGGTAAAAGAGATCAAACATGAGTATGGAGGCATTCCAATAGTAGAAAGTGATATCATAGATCTAGTACACAGGGTAGAAATACCACAAAGAGTAGATAGAAGTTGTGGGTCTATACAAAGAGAGATTTTTGCTGACTATGATAGGGATTGAGAGAAGAATATTACTAGTGAGAAACAAATAACTATTACACCATAAAAGAAAACCATGGGTGTTTTGTTCCATCATAGTCAAATACCTTCGAAAATGATAGAGGTATGGAAAGGTATATCATATGTAAATAAGATAGTGAAGATGAGTATATTAAGGGATAACCATGGAGAAAGATTGATTATGTAAATTATAGTCAATACAATAGGATTTCATCAAAGGGAAAACTAGAAAAATGGTAGACAGTAAACATGAAAGAAGCAATTCATAGGGATTATGATATTTTTTGTTGCAACCATGACTGCTATCATAAGATTCACTCTTATCAAAGGCCCGTGGATCAATGTCAACTATACATGATGAAATGAGAAATAACATTACAAAGAAGAATAATTGATTGGAGCATGCTAGGAAGGTGAACTTGCAAGGAGTTTAAAAGGGTGCAAAATTAGGAGGGTGAAGAAAAATTATCAATGAATGGAATTTAACAACCCACAAGTGAAAATAAATGGCCACAGATGGTAATAGCTTTCAAACACAGAGGACACTGCTCAACATTTAAGGTTAATACTATTGAAAGCAAGATACCTAGTCAATTTACAATCAAAGGGCATAAGGCATGATAACTAGAAATCTATTGTCTCAACCCTTGGTTTTATATATCATCCATTGTTAGAGTGGAGTGGAATAGTTTCATAAAGCTCTAATTCAATTTTAAGGAACACATGAATGGAAAGGAAGGTGAAGTAACATTTCATTTTTGACTTTATTGATGTTAATGCAGAAAAGCTTGGCATAGAGCTCCTAAGAAACCACAACTTTGAGGAGGACATGATTCAACTACTATAAGGGGCAATGGATTGTATTGTACGTGAATGATAAGAAAGTTCCTAAGAAGAAAAATACAGGGTGCCATTAGTGAAATGACAAATGCAATGGAGAAAGAGGTAGTTGATAATCAGAAGAATAATACCAAAAAGTGAAAAAAAACACTATTAAGTGATAAAGGGGTAGTCCAGTCATGAGAGAGGAAATTTTCATAGTGACGGTAATGCTCTTGAGGACAGCTCAATATGTTGGTATTTATCAAGATCCTTCAAGTATAAATACAATGCTATGCATCCAAAATGGTCCCTATGTTTCTTTACAAATTTATGAAGTTGAACAAAAGGGTTTGTATGCATGAAAGTGGAGCAGTCAAGTGGTGATCATAAAACCTTTAAAAGAAAATGCCACTCATAACTTGTTAATAATCTATGGATATTAATGGAAGTAATGAGGGCTTTGTGAGTTTATAATGATGATAAAAATGTTTCAAAGGTCAGTCTCTTGAAGTTTATGGTTATATGAAAGTGGTAATAAGCACTCTTGGTTCATTTCACTATGACAACGAGTCATTTTGGAGTGATAAAGGAGCAATCCAGTCAATAGAGGGGGTATTGTTTTCTAAAGTGGCAGTCTTAGGGTAAGAAGGATAGTAGGGTCTAATAAAAAACCATGGTCATGACAAGGGACAAAAAAGGATAGGAATGATATGCTAGATGCAGTCCCTATGAAAGTGAATAATGGATCAAGAGGAGATCATAGTGTGATGTTTCTTAGGTCAAAAATAATGTAGATCATTCTACCATAAAATCAAAGGTGACAATGAAGCATGAGAGGAAATACTAGATGATGCTCGACAATGGTCGTAGTGATAACAAGATGATTGACAAAATAAAGGTGATGAATGAGAATATGGGGATAATGAAAGTCATAATGGTAATAACATATGTCAAAAGGACCCTAAAATTTCTCCTACACCTAAGAAGTTTGTGACATTTCAAACCTTTTCCACATGCCCTATGTACTTGGTGAGAAATTCAAGGAAGTTTAAATGAATTGAAGAGAAATTATGAGTAGTTGCAAGCTTTCAGGGGCAGTTTGAGGAGTTGCAAAATTGATGGAGAAAATCTAGGGAAGTTTTGACTTAGTTTGAGCCTTTTGAGGGAATCTAGGAGCTATTTAAGGTGCTTTAATGGTGGATAATGTTAATAAAATATTTTTTCTTCACTCAAGCACCTTTTTAGAGCACTTTTAGAGGCTATATAATTGAGATAATAGTTTTGGATGACCAAAGAGTTTTGACCCACTCAATTAAAGCAACAAATGTTCCTAATCTCTTGCAACCTTGAGCACCATATAAGGAATCCTAAGGATAGTTTTTAGCTAGTTCTTGCTCTTTTAGTTGTTGTATTGTAACTTTTTGAAGGTTCTTTCAAGTTTAGATAGCCTTGTAGCTCATTTTTCAGGCATGTACAACTATATGTAACACCTTTTCAAATCAATAAAGTTAAGCTTTTTGGCCTTCTCATAAGTTGTTTATTGTGTGTAATCAAATGATTGATGCAATTTATTGTGATGTATGTGATAATATTTGATTTGGTGTCTCATTATTAGCACCTTTAGGTAGAAGATATATACATTATTACAGATCGTGTAGTTTGTGTAAATGATGGAAACAGTCCAAAGTTGTGAAGAGTTAGTAGATTTTCCTTCTAGGATTGTGAATGTCATGACCTTCTTATGAAATATTGATGCATGGTAATATAAAACCTTCAATTTTTGCATTAACCAATCTTGTTATTGAACAATTTTGTGTGTAAAGGTAGTTGTGCAAATCTAAAAAAAAATTGGTGCATCACCTTATTAGGGTTTTAGGTTTCATTATTTAGTGTAGAAAAATGTGTCCCTTTACATTCTCACACTTGTTTGGGTCCTCCCTACTAAAATTGGGCTTCTTTATGCCTTATTTGGTCCTTTTTCCATTCACAAGCCTTATTTAATGCATCTTTCTAAGGATGATCCCAACACATATCTAATAACTAATCATAATTTAGTGATTTGGGACTCATATGCCACCTTGGGTGTATGGGTCCCACCTAAGTTTTGGTGCCTTGTCCTAATTTGACATAAAACTTAACCTTTATTGAAATTTATGTCGCAAGCCTAGGCTACTAGGACTCATACACCCCAACTGGCATATGAGTCCTACTCTTGGACCTATTTTAAATTTAAATTATTGGTGGCATTTAATTCTCCTAGATTTGATGTCAGCTTGTAGTGTTGTAATTTCGGGAAATTTTGCATAAACAAGTATAAATGCAAAGTTATTTCACATAATTTTACCTAAGCAATCCTAACAAGATCTAGCAATTTTCATAAGCAAATGTGATCTAAGTATTCAAGCATTCTAGCAATTCAAGAGTTTACAAGAGCATTCCAGAGTTGATTATCAAGTATTTTGGAGCTATATTCAAGATTCAAGCATCATGTCAAAGTCATCATGCATCATGTGTTATTTTGAGTTAACATTTGTGATGTAGGTTTTCATGATTCGAGCAAGCATTCAAAGACATTATCTCATATCAAGATCAAGAGTCAAGATCCATATCTATTGGAGCCATTTCACACAACACTGTAGCCTTTATGCCAAGAGTCTAGTGAGTTGTAACATTGCATCTTTGTTCATTCATCATTCCTCCATTCTATTTCATTTTATTTCAAGGTTTGATTACCAAAATAGGGTTTGACTAAGGCAAACTCCTATCCACTAACAAAACAACATTTCTCTCTTTTTGATGTGTGATTTGTAGATTTAGGTTGAAGATCCATTGAAGAGAAAGATTGGAGAAAGTTTTCAAAGTTGCAAAGTTTTCAAATTTGTCATCTTTCTTGAAAAATCACAGAAAGTCACCTACAAGTCAGAATTCAAAGTTTTAGACTTGAAGATCGGAAGGGAAAGAAGCTACAAAAGAAAACTAGAGGATATTAGAGTTTCAGATCAACCCTGACACTGGTTCTAAATCACCACTTATGGAGTATGAGTCCCATTATACCAATTTTCAATCCTTTTTGGTAGATCCTAGTTTAGCAGTTATAGATTTTGATTTCAGCCCGAAACCCTAAATTGGGAGTAAATAACCCCTACTAGTGTATGAGTCCCAATGTTCTTCAAAAATTATAATTTTTGGATTTTAGGCCTTATTTCAACCATCTTCAATTTTCCAGGTCCACCTCTATTTATCTTTAGTTTGCTATTCTGATTTAAGTTCATTTTCTAGGTCATATAGTTAGGTTTTGCATGTTGCACTTTCATTTTTTGTCTTTCTAGTCCCTTGCTTAGTGGTGAACCCCCTTTTTATCTTTAATCACACCCTATGATACCTTATAGTAGATCCCTTTTCTTATTTGCACCATTGGACTGAGATATCTAAGGTTTCCTTGAATGAAATAGAGTGAAATAGGAGAACCCCTCTTGTGTGTTCCATCTCCTAAAAGGTGGAATACACCACCCCTATTTTCTTTGCTTCATTTTGGTTAACCTAGCCTTTGGAAACCTTATTTCTAATTTGGAGTGCATCATAGTTCTAGATCTAGCTTACATTAACTTTGCATTAGGTCTTGCATTAGTTAATTTGCATTTAGAGCTTCTAAATCTTGCATTAGTGAAAGTGCATATAGGTTGTATTCTTGCATCTTGCATCATTAAATTTCAATTGAAATATTTACTTGCACTTATTCTAGACAACATACAAACCAAAAACCTTAACATTCACTCAAAATTTGTTAAATTTAGTGTCAAAACCCTCATCTGGGACTCATTTGCCCCTCTAGGCGATTTAGTCCTCTAAGTACAATTTGTTTTACCTAATTTCTGGGAAATTTGTGTTGACTATTTTTCAACATTTGAACCCTTCAAAAACCCTAACTGGGACTCATACACCCCTTTGGGCAATTTAGTCCCATGTTAGATCTAAATCTAAATTTTCTAGCATTGAAAACCTTGTTTTTGTGCTTCTATTTGTTGTTGTTAGATCTTTGTTTCAATTTACTGATTTGTTTTTTCATTCATTTCATTGCATCTAGCTTAATTCAAGGGTGATCCCACAATACTGGTTTACAATTTTTGGCCAAACTAGACATTGAACTGATTTTTCTAACTAAATCTTCACTTTTGGGCACCTATAGCGGCTAAACCGTGAGGAATTTGAAGATGATGCAAACTAGTGATTTGTGGCATTTTTTCTGTAGATTCTAAATATATATTTTTAAAAAAAAATTGGAATAATATTGCACTTCTTTTTCCATCTCCTTTGAAAAGTAGTTTTTATTAGTAAACACCATTTTTAAGGAGTGATGATCACCGTACATACAACATAAATTTTTTTCCATGAAGGATAAAATTTTTTTTTTTTCAATTTAGATTTGTAACTACAATATCTAGCACTTTCATTTGGTTTCATAGTGTTTTATTGAATATTTTTTCCTTAATCAAGTTTCGAAGTCAAACCAATTACAATTTAGACATAGGCGGACTATATACAATATAACTTTTTTTGTATATATCGAAATTCAATTTGTTTTTTTTGTTGGATCAAGGACTTCAATATCTAGTGTACTGATATTTTTCAATTTTTTTTGATAATCTACTATTTTTCTACATGTGCATAATAGAGAGCTTGATTTTTAGTGAAAAACCTACAAAATTCACAAGAAATAAAAAATAAATATAATAATTAAATTAAATTTATTTAAAATTATACTTTTTGGGAAGCTTATAATAAGGACTACATACTTAAAAAAATAAATTTAAATGAATTCATTTGATCTCACAAAAGGTAAATCAAAAGTAGTTTTTATCAACATTTTGATAGGTGTAAAGGAGACTCTGTTATAGGTATGGTTTAAAACTAGTGGGGTTCTATCCAAGGGGGTTTGATCTAAGGTGGTTTGATAAAACCCTCTTCAATTGGAATCCTTTAAATAAGTTGATCCTTTTACATCTTGAAACTGAAAAATAAGTTGAGCCTAAATTACCTACAATATAGGTGAACCTAGTTCCTGTAATCAAGAAAAAATTCAACCATCCTATGTTAACAAAGTAACCAAAACTCCTATCAACCTAGAAGATACATATGGAAAAGGATTCAAAATATTAAGTAGTAAAGGATGTGATACAACAATTGAGCATGAAATTCATCAACTCTTATAACAAATACCAACTGAAGATACCAAAGGATTAGGATATCAATATCCTCCTCCCAACATAAGTGTCCTCCTTCATAAAGAGAAACCAATTCCTTGTAACAATGATAAGGATGATAGGATCATCTTAGGTTGTCCTCCTCAACATCTAACTCAACAAATTTGTGAATCAAGCAAGAAGATTTATGACCTCAAGTAGTTTCCAAATGAAAAAGGTTTACAAATCCTTCTTCGTTTTGGTCTCATAAAATTACCACCTATTCAAGAACATCAACACAAAAAGAAAAAAGGAACAAGCACAAACATTTCTCATTTCCAATACCATATAAATTTTGGATAGAGTACTAATAAGTGACATGTCTTAAGGAGAATATTGGATGGATTCACTAATGCTGGCAATGCCTATGAATTTACAATTGAATAGCAATGGCACACGTTTTGCTGCTTGACATGTAATAGTTGTAGGGTCACAATATTCTCAGTATTACATGCTATACATTCATTAAAAATCATTTCAAAAAAAAAGGAGCTCCTTCTCATCACCTACCTTGGTTCATTCTTTTCTTACACTTAGTGGGTGTGAGAATTAGATAGCCTTACACTAGTACCACACTTGTTGTTGTCCCTTTGGGTAGTTGTCCACCTTCTATATACGATGAACAAGATTGGGATGTGGATGACCTACTATAGGTTGACTCACATGTGCCTTACTATTCTTTCCTTTATTTTCTTTTTCCATGTTATGTATGTGATTGCATGCGCATAATGTGATCTCCCTTGTACTATCTTGTTTGATGTGTCTCTCTCTTTGTGCATTCCTCTATTTGTGTCTACATTCTTCTTTATGTCGTAAACATTTTATCTTTTCATTTGTCTTGTGTTTTCCTTTTGGGGATGATGCAAGGTGTCAAGACATTTAGGTCTCTTTCATGTTGACCCAAAAGCTTTTCCCTTATCTTTTCTTTGTCTTGTGTTTTCCTTTCATGAATGACACGAGGCTTTCAGACATTTAGGTCTCTTCCATGTTCACCCAAAGGTTTTTCTTTTTATTTTCTCACTTTGTATCATTCTTCATGTTCCATGAGTATTTGGGGAATGATGATAGTTCTGAGCTCTCTAATAACATTGTAGAAAAGACATACTAACCTTGAATCCATGGATCTCTTATGTGATTTTGGTATTTCATTTTGGGGGAAAACCCTTTTCATGATGTAGCTTCATTTGGAAACATATGACTTGGCATAGGGCTTTCCAAATAAGTTCTCATGTCCTCTTTAGTGTTAGAATTTATCATTTTCTACTTTAAATTAATTTCTCACAGCATGGTTTTTAGTAATTTCTTTAAAGTGGGGGCATACATTGGCATTATTCCTTTCCTTTTCAATTCATATTTCATTAAGTAGTCTTCTTACTTCATGTGATGTTTCTTTTTCTTTGTGCTGACATTGGGTGTGATTTCCTTCAAGAGTGTGATCTCTCTTAGCATATTATATTCCTCTTAGTGGCTTGATGTGACACACTACATCCCCTAAGTTGTGAATCTTCTATTCTTTGATTAGTCCTCTCTTGGAGACATTAGGCACAATGATCCCTAGGTTAAGACCTTACATGAACTAAGAAAAAATCCTTTGAATGTACCTTACACTATCTTGTAGTTACAATATCGGTTATATGGCCACCTTGCATAACAGACTTTGCTTGCCTGTGGAGCCATCTTTTTCATTTATGGGTGTCAAGCATAAGAAGTTTTTCTTGCTTCATGAATTCCTGCTATTCATGTTGTGTGGCACCTTATCAAAGTTATCAGGAGGTATAGCTTTGGTATGGTTAGTGTATGGGAGTCAAACTTAGGCATGACTTTCCCATAGCCACTTGCTTGTCTATGTGAGTGCATACCGACTGTATGCGTATGTGTCTTCCTAGGGCCTCACCTAGTGAATGACTTGAGGTTCCACTAGCCCTTGTGAGTATGCATTTGGTTTGCATAGTGGAAATAATTTTCCACTTGTAAAAATTGTTGAACAAAAAACTTAGATCTAATCCACATCATGTGGGACAAACGGTCGAGGCTTGATCCACCCCTTTTTGTTTTTATGTTTCTTTCTCTTTGTCCTTGGCAGTGTATGATTGTGCCTTGTTGTTGCTCCTTACATTATTTACATGTGTGTTTTTTAGTGCCTATGTTGGTTTTCCATAGGATCTTGACCCTAGGGGCTTTCACATCCCTCTTGATCATTGTCATCCTATCTCACTAGCATTGGTGCATTTGGACCCCTCTTGACAGGACTTTGTCTACTTTAGTGTGAGTTTGAAACATGTTCCTCCTCTCACTAAAGTGGGGGCTAAATGTAGTGTAGAAAAATGTATCCCTTTACATTTTCACACTTGTTTGGGCCCTCCCTACTAAAATTTGGCTTCTTTATGCCTTATTTGGTCCTATTTTGCATCCACAAGCCTTATTTTTAATGCATCTTTCCGACGATCATCCTAACACATATCTAATAACCAATCATAATTTAGTGATTTTGGATTGTACGACCCATATTTAGTGATTTGGGACTCATACACCACCTTGGGCGTATGGGTCCCACCTAAGTTTTGGGGCCTGGTCCTTAATTTGGCATAGAACTTAACATTTCTTAAAATTTGTGTCCCAAGCCTAGGCTATTGGGACTCATATGCCCGAACTAGCGTATGAGTCCTACTTAGCTTGGAACTATTTTAAATTCAAATTCTTGGTGGGATTTTATTCTCCTAGGTGTGATGTCTACTTGTACTGTTGTAACTTTGGGAAATTTGGAATAAACAAGTATAAATGCAAAGTAATTTCACATTATTTCACCTAAGAAATCCTAACAAGATCTAGCAATTTTCATGAGCAAGTGTGATCTATGTATTCAAGAATTCTAGAAATTCAAGAGTTTACAAGAGCATTCTAGAGTTGATTATCAAGTATTTTGGAGCTATATTCAAAATTCAAGCATCATGTCAAAGTCATCATGCATTAGGTTGTTTTTGAGCTAACATTTATGATGTACGTTTCCATGATTCGATCAAGCATTCAAATAAATGATCTCATATCAAGATCAAGAGTCAAGATCCACATCCATTGGAGCCATTTCACACAACATTGTAGCCTTTATGCCAAGGGTTTGGTGAGTTCCATCATTGCATCTTTATTTATTCATCATTCCTCCATTTTGTTTCAGTTTAAATTTCAAGGTTTGATTACCAAAATGAGGTTTGACCAAGGGAAATCCCTATCCACTAACAAAACAAAAAAATTCCCTCTTTAATGTGTGATTTGTAGATTTAGGTTGAAGATCCATTGAAGAGAAAGATTCGATAAAATTGTTAAAGTTGTAAAGTTGTCTAAGTTGTCACCTTTCTTGCAAAATCATGGAAGGTCACCTACAAGATGGAATTCAGAGTTTCAGACTCAGAGATCAGAAAGAAGAGAAGGTACAGAAGAAAACTAGAGGATATCAGAGTTTTAAATCAACCCTAATATTGGGACTAAATCACCACTTGTGGCATATGAGTCCTAGTATACCAATTTTTAGACATTTTCTATAAATCCTAGTTTAGAGTTGCATATTCTAGTTTTGGCCCGAAACCCTAATCTGGGACTAAATCACCCCTGCTAGAATATGAGTCCTAGTGTGCTTCAAAATTCATAATTTTGGGATTATAGACCTTGTTTCAAACATCTTTAGTTTTCCAGGTGCACCTCTATTTATCTCTAGATAGTTTGCTATATTGATTTAAGTTCATTTTCTAGGTCATCTAGTTAGGTTTTGCATGTTACTTTCATTTATTGTCTTTCTAAGCCCCTGCTTAGTGGTGAACCCCCTTTTAATCTTTAACTGCACCCTAGGAGGACTTATAGTAGATCTCATTTCTCAGTTGCAATGTTAGAAGTTAATATCTCTAAGGTTTACTTGAATGAAATAGAGCGAAATAGGAGGACCCCTCTTGTGTGTTCCATCTCCTAAAAGGTAGAATACACCCCCCTATTTTCTTCATTTCACATTCTATGTTTTCCTTCTCTCTTTTCTCTACAAGCAACAGTAGCATAGGTTAGATTAGGTGAATTTTCAAGGGAACCAATGCTTTCTAGAAGTTCTTTTCCATTTTAGGTGACCCACAAACTTGGAGAAGATCACATGTTTCATGAGGTGGTTGGGTGATTCTATCAGCTCAACAAGGGTGCACACTTAGTTGATAACACATCCATGTAAACCTCCATGCAATCATGTGCGAATTATGAGAATATGCTTAGTACTACCCTCTAGAAGGTGGCTGGTATATTGCATAGCCCAAATGTCAAGACAAAGTAAGCATATGTACCCCAAGGGCATGTGAAAGTTTTCTTTCCTTGGTCTTATGGGGCTAGCATAATTTGATTGTAGCTACTAAATCCATCCAAAAAGGAGAAATACTTCTTGTCTACTAATGAATCAAGTACTTGGTCCATAAATGGGAGTGGAAAGTGGTCTTTCATACTTGCAACATTCTGCTCATGGTAGTCTAAACAGACTCTCCATTTCCCTCCTTCTGTAGGCATTATTACTAGCAGAGACACCCAAAGACTGTTAGAGACAGGATAAATAAATCCTTCATCCAACAATTTTTGTAATTCCTATTTGACTGTCTCTAACTAAAGGGTTCATTTACCTTTGGGTTTGTCTATCCAATTGGAAACCATCATTGATATAAATAATATGCATGCACAAGTTTGGGTCTATCCCCTTCATGTCATGATAATCCCATGCAAAGGCTATTGCATGTGCATTCAACATAGTCAATAGTGATGTCTATTGTGTAGCAATTAGTTGACTATTTACATTCAATGTTTTACTCAATTTAATTTCTAAAGTCAAGGATGGTGTTTGAACAAATGAAATGTCAAGTTTTTCTATGTTTGGGATACAATGATGTAACAAAGTATGGACAATTTTGGAAACTAAGTTAGATGAATCGGTAGGGATTATATTCTATAGAGGATCTTACAGAATTGTTAGACAATCATGTTGTTTTGGCTCCCTAACATAGTTGTTTTGCAAGATTTTTGCAATCAGTTCATCTTCATCTTGCTTTCCTAACAATGGGTTGTGTTCAATAGTCATTAGAGTTTGTAAGGAATACTAATATTCCTCATCTAGGGCTAGCTAGATAGTTTGTTATAAGTCTCCATGTGGCTAGGTTGGTGGAAAAAGGACTAATTTCTTAGTCACATTTCAATTGGAAATGATCATATTTCCAAACCTGCAACCTATGAAGGAATTTTTTTTGCTACCTAAGGTCTCCCTAAGATGAGGGGATATCCTACAAGATTAGCTTTAGGATGTAGTACCATAAATTCTATAGGGTACTCCCATGAATCTAATATTATTACCAAGTCTTCAATGATTCCCTTAGGTTTAAATATGGACTATCTACCAACTATATCATAGTAGGTCCGAGTTTGAGGTCCATTAACTCTAATAATTTTGTTAGAATTGGATATGGCTACCAAAATATTAAGGAAAAATGGAAAGCACAAGAGAGAGAACATGCATATGTAAATATGATTCAATTGATATGAAAAATGTAGTAGAAGCCCCTTTGTTATATAGCCAAGGTGAGACACAAGATGTCATAGGATTATGAAAATTGTCTTAATCATATGATATGAGACAAATCATCACACTTACCTAGGTTCATATGTGTTACAAGTCAAAAGATAAGATAACAAATAATGAAAACTAACACCATCTAGAAAGATTCCTTCCTAGGACCTAAGTAAATTTAATATGTGCAAATAAGTCCCCTAGTAATGAATTAACTAGGTGCAAGAATTTATTTACACCAACACCCCCATTAAGTGCAACTTAGGGAGTAACAGATTATTATGCAAATGACACAAGATGCAAGAATGGGTCCTAGCTACTAGGACGTGTTAGGTACCCATGTACAATGAAAATTAAATCTCTCACAACTGAAGAAAAGGAGAAAACCCAGTGGGAAAAAACTCCTCCCCAAAAGATAGATGAAATACAAAAAAGAAATGCTCTCAATGATGCATGAGAAGGTAAAAACCCCATGTGAGGAAAAAGAGCCCCCATAAGAAAGAAGAAGAAGAGAGACAAGGTATCCCCTCTCAATGTTGAGTCTCTTGAATTGATGGTAGAAGCTCGACATTGAATGCTGAAGATGATCCAAAAGTGTCGAACAACATTCCTCCCCTTGGGAAGAAACAAACCCAAGAATATATGCAAGATATCAGAATATAGATGGTGTATGATATCTTGAAACATGCTCGATTGTCTCCATGTCAATATCGAAAGCTAACACACTCCAAACAGGCATTCTAGGCCACACTAATGAAGAGGACAATTCAAAATCTAGTAGAGATGAATGTAGAAAATGATCCAAAGATACGGATGTCCCCTCTAAAGACAAAATCCTCCTCCAAATGTTGTCCAAAAGTATCCATAGTCATGTCAAACTACAATGAATGATCATGTAGAGATTGAACAAGAGGTCCAAGGTGTTCCCTCACAACAATTGAAGAAGGATCTTCTCCATCAAAGAGAGGATGAATTTCATCGATAATGTCCCCCAAATCTGCAATATGAGACTCCACAAAAAAGTTTGAAATACCTGTAAAGAAGTCATCCAAAGTAGCCAAATCTAAAAGGCAATGAGTGTCCTGCTATACTAAATCACAAGGAACCAAAATTGTGGAATCACAAGCATCATCAACTGCAATAGTAGATGGAGGAGATGAAATGCATGAATCAAGAACTAGATTTGATGTGGGTACTCCCAAGTTCAAAAATCCAAATGTCTACTCTGAATCATGGTTCATACTAGAAGTATCGTCAACAATTGAAGGAACAATGTCATTATCAAAGGAAATATTTGCAAAGGTATACAACCGAGATGAATGATCTCTTTACTTTCCAAGTTTCGAATGATGACTGAATCAGGTGTGAACTCTATAGTTTTCCCATCTCCACCATGTGTAGTTTGATATATGGAAAGAAGATTGTTCGTCAAATGAGGAACACATAAAACATTCTAAAAAGTGTTGTCCCCAAAACTAATAGATCCCTTCCCAATTACACTCACATATGTATTGTTTCCCATCAAGATAGGAGACATAGTACAAGGATGAAAAGAAGAGAATATAGATTGTGAAGATGTCATATGATGAGATGATCCTGAATCTAGAAGCCATCTCCCTAATCCTAGACCTGAAAGAGCACAAAGAGCTTGTCCTTTATATTTTGATTAAGATTCTTGACCTTTTTCCTTTTTAGATTGTTTTGAAGAAGAAGGAGAAGAAGATTCAAACATTCTATAAGGTATATCAATTTGATTCCTTTTGAGAATATTTTTCAACTCATCAATATCCTTCATATAACAATAGTGTTATTTGTGTCCATCCTTCTTGCAATATGCACAAGTATTCCTCTCCTTCTTAGATGTTTCTCCTTTAGATTGAGAGAATTTTGATTCTTTATGTGGCTTGTGACTTGGAAGACTTGATTAGACCCATGTTCATTAACTTGGCTTCCTCTTGGATTAAGAGATTTGAAAATTCATCAAACTTAGGATCAACATATTATTGGCATATAGTTGTCATTGATGTCAAAAGTAAAAATCATGCAAGGGATATTTTTGGCATAATGACAGAGGATGAGTGTGAGAGTAGTGTAGTTGATGGTAAATTAGATGGTAGATTCAAATCGGGTTTCTTGAGAACTTTCTAGAAAGGTATTGTTCAGGTCTTGTTATCAATGGAGATGCCAACATTCATTTGTTCATTCTCTCAGTCTAAGGTTTATCAATTAAAGCCTACGTGTGCAGGAGCATACAGTCATGGCATTCACAAACATTATATTTTTATGTTGACTATCAACAATAGGTTGCTAGTAATTTAAGTCATAACTTAAGTCTATCTTCCTGTATTGGTGACTGGCCCCTTCACCTTGCATTTATCAACCGAGAAAATATTTGGTGCCTTTAATATTTCCTATGTATCATGCAAATGTTTTTCTTTGTTTGATCAATGGTTGTGATCAAGAAGATTAGACAGCGCTCGTGGTTTCTACTAAGTCTTTGGTGGATTCCAGCTAAGTCCCATAGGGTCAACAGAAAATGGTGGAGATTAATCCATGATGGGTGGATATTAACCATCGATGAATGGTGAGACCTACAAAGGCAGCAGTTGTAGCTAGTGGAAAGTGATGTCATGATGGATAGATGGCAGAATCCCACACACCCTGCTAAAATTCTAGTGGGTCATGATCAAGACCCACTAGGTTAGCGAGGAATGGTGTAGATTATCCCTTATTGATCAAACAGTGCTCGCTGAAGAGTCTAGTGGGACCATATGGTGGAAGATGATGTATGCACAATGATGAATGATAGTTATTGAATGTAGAAGATCTGATGGTTCCCTTAGTGAATCTGGTGGGACCCGATACATTGACAGATTGTGATGGAGATGAACAAGTCATGAAGAATGTTTACTAAATATGCTAATTTGTATCATTGTTGCAAATTAGGTGGTGATGACATGGATGAAAAATGGAAGTAGCTTGCTAAGCCCACAAGGTTTATGTGGGCTCATTTCAAGCTCACTGGATGAGCGGACTTTGGATGTGTATCTTGGTGGACCCCACATATGGTAAGCAATGTATGAAGGATAAGATTGAAGGAGGATATTTAAATGACCGCTTAGTGGATAGTCATGATTTAAAGTTGTGACAGTGAATGTAAAGCACATGATCGTTGTGTGAAGTTAGTAGATCAATGACCCAGATTTGAATGCAGGGTATGTGCAGGATCATGATGGGCCAAAAAGTGGCAATATGATGGGTATGTGTAGGGTATGTGGCTGACGACTTTTTTTACCCAAAATTGATGAAATGAAAAGGGTTTTTAAAGGAGAATTCTCAACTTTCCACCAATATAAATTATGCTTTACTTTGAATTTAATAAATAATTATTATTCATTTTCTATTTGAATTATGACTAAAGTTATGTTTTCCAAATGGCATCACTTTTTTTGAATCTGAAACATGCATCATTTATGCTTCACATACTATAGGATTAAAAAAAAATTGAATTTCATGAAGTTTTGACCAAGTTAAGGTGGTCAGACATACACGTTTTTATATTTTTTAAAAGTTGTAATAAAAAAATCATAATTAATTATTTACTTGGAAAAAATTACAAAACATATGCATCACATCTAGACATGAGTCCTCTACTTATATATAAAATATTATAAAAATATTATCATTTTATTGTGGTTAGGGTGGTCAAACCACGACTTCTTATTTTTTCCTTGAAATTTTAGTACTACTGCATTGAAATTTCTAATGCACCAAATAGATTTTTGTTTTTAAAATAAACCTAGTAGTTTAGAAACTACATTCAATTTGCTATAGATTCTATTCTTACATATTTTTGAAATAATATAGATAACTTATTCAAATTTTTACGTCAAGTTGCCTAACTCTAATTTTTCTAAATTTTTTGCTACTTAAGGGCCTAATTTTTCCATGATTATCCTACACATACCCTACAGTAATCACAAATGGCTAACTTAGTGTGAAGAGGGTTTTGACTGGAAACTGACATAGAGGAAAGAATTAATTAGTCCAATTGCACCCAACGACCAATATAAATGAGATTTGATACACAAAATGATGACATAGATTACAGATGTGATCGGAGAGACAAGAATCAAGATCATATCAAATAATCAGAAGAACACATTGAATGCATAATCAAATTTTAGGGTTTGATAGAGAGAATGAAGGGAAATTCTCTGCATCTAAATTAAATGTTGTGTGGTTGGATGCATAGGTATGGTGATATTTGATAAACCTTATTAGATGTCTTTATGATGAGCTTGATGAATAAGTAGCTTGATGGTGAAGTTTGTAAGCGAGGTAAACCCTAATAGGATGTGAGGGCTGATTTGGATGAAGTAGTGGATCTTGAGGTAATGATTGCATGTTGGTAAAGAAGGAAGACAATCAGGTATTGTCTAAGTTGTTGAGTCTACAAGTGTTTTGTGTGGAGTTCAAAGTTTGTGAGTGCACAGAGTGCTGAACAGAGAGATGCAAAAATGAGAATGCATTAGAGAAGAGAGTGTAGAGTAGAGGAGAGTGTAGATCAAAAGTATGTGTTGTTGAGAGTGCAGCTATAGCAACATAGTGTAAGTTGCAATAAGTGCAATAGTGTATTGTATGTATTGATGCATCTCAGGTTTATGTAGAAACCTTTATATGTATATTTGAGTTTGTAATGTTGTAGAGGTTGTTGCCTCATTTGTATTGAGTTGGTGCTTAGAGTAGAGGATTGGTGTCTCCTTAGGGTTGGTGCTCCTAAATTGGGGAGTTAGTGCTTCGTTGGGTGGGTTCCCCAAAACATTGTAATAGAATTTTCCTTTGTGACACTAGATTTGAGTAGTATACTCAAGCAGCCTTTGTCACCATGGTTTTTCCCATCTTGGGTTTTCCACGTATATCATTGGTTATGTGATATGTTGTGTTCTTAGTTATATTTTTGTATCACATGCTTAATATCTACACATTAAGAGTTAAAGAAAGTAGTCTCCACATAAGGTTGTAAGAAGGATAGAATTTTAATATCTACTAATTCACCCCCCCTCTCAGTAGATTGTTTTGTTCCAAAAATTGGTATTAGAGCCCTAGGTTCCCTAGGAGAAGCTTAACTAGCTCAGGTAGGTCCTTGATTTTGTGAACGCAAATGGCCAATCAGGAAAGAACCTCCTCAACCAAACCACCTAAGTTTGATGGAATAGATTATGGCTATTGGAGCTCATTAATGAAAGGATACTTGGGATCCTTAGGTTTTGATGTGTGCATATTAGTTGTAAATGGATACACACCACCTACCACAACCCAGGTACTGATGCTACAGACAAAAAGGATTATGCGAACAATGAAAAGATATGGTAGGCTATCATGAAAAGTTTATCTAGGCATGTGCATAGTGAAGTTATGTATTGTAAGAATGCACAAGATGTTTGGGACACATTGAAGAAAAAATATGAAGGAGATGAAAAGGTAAAACTAGAAAAGTTGCAAATACTAAAAGCTAGATTTGAAGGTCTAAGAATGACAGAGGAAGAAAAGATTGTTGAATATCTAATGAGAGTTAATGATATTGTGAACTCTATCAGGGGACATGGGGAAGAGCTAAAAGAGGATGTGGTTGTATTGAAATTTCTTAGATCAATGACATACAAGTATGAATCTAAGATCTTAGCTATAGAAGAAGGGAGAGAAATTGACAAGTTGACTCTAAATGAGCTACATGGTATATTAACGATTGGCCTCCTACAATGATCTCATAACTAAGCCCTTACAACCTTCATTTAGAGACTAGACATCTAACCTGAATAGCCATTCAATCATCATGAAGGTGCATTTAACTTGTCAACCTAGGGACATGAACTTGAAATGGGTTAGCACTATATGTGCACTAGGGGCTCAAGTAGTCATTGCATTCTACAACTAAGAAACAAAATACTAAAAGGAAATTTCTGAAAGGAAACAAAGAAAATGTTGAACATCATCCAATAACTATGCTTAAGCTGAAATGAAGAGAAAGAATGAAAATCTATGTGACAAACATGGACTACTCTGTCTACTTTGTCTACAGGAACAGTCACAAAATAGAATTCTAGTGGTTGCAAGAACAGTCAATGTCAGATTTTTAACTAAGTACCAAACAAGAAGTGATACTAAACTAATGCTACACTAAGAAGACATATTACTCACCAAGTGGGCCCCCTTGGATAAGTATTCTCGAAACTAACAAGAACTCAGATGCTTGAACTAAGAACGTTACTTTACTCATTGTAAATAATGCATACAAAGACTAATGTATCTGTATTACTAAAACTGGAGAATGAGAGTACAATGTCAAATAGCACAACCTCCTGAAGAAGGAGCATCAAATGATCATTTATACTATAGCTAAACAAGGTAGTCAACTCCATGACTGGGAGGATGCCATTTAGGGAAAATAGGGGAAAGTGGAGCAGTGGCGGTTATGCATGCATGGAATCTGGTCAGACATGCAAGTCAAGCATAGATCCATCACAACAGTAATGCCCATGCATGCTTGATCATTAAGGTCCACTACAAGGTTGTTAGGTTCAGTTGCATGGAGAATCTTTGTTGTTGTTTGCCTTTGACTTGGAGTGATTCCTTAGTTGGACATTATGGAGCATGCCCAACTAGCGGTATCTTCCTTAACTTGGCATATTAAATCTACAGGCCAAGTTTAGTACACATAATAACTGCACATCAATAACCACTCAAAGAAACATTCATTAATCACATGAAAAATCAGTATAGATGACCCACACATTATGCCAAATATCATTAAAGCTTGTAGGGATAGGATAATGTCAAATGTCAATGGTTTGAGGGAAACATTAAGCCAATACCAACACTTAAGCATTAAAGTACATGACATCTATGAGAAAATAGACTATAGATTCTACCCAAAACTAGACCAAAAACTAGGCTCATCACTCCCCCCAACCTAACATCTTGTTCTTCCTCTAGCAGGAGAAGAGTTGTTCTTCTACCTGGTCAAAGCTCTGAAATTTACAACTAAGGGTTGTCCAACATCAGTGGCTATAGTATGTGAGTCAGTATCCCAATAGAATCCTCCCAAACTGTCAAACCTGTCCCATCTCTGCCTTTTTGTAGCAATATCACACTGGTAGAATCTAAAATTTGGCATAGGCCACATGAGCATGGGTGGCTGAAAAGTTAGGGGAAGCCAATTCCATCCCTGAGTTCTCCCAATCTGAATATGTCTCTCAATTCTTTTTTATGCTTCAACATAATTATGGATGGAATGAGGCCCAACTTGTTTCAGCTCATCAATCAAACTATTCCATCTTTGGAATTAACATCTCCTCACAGTTTCCTCCTTTTTTTTTGTGTTAACCTCATACTCAATGTAAAATGACTCAATCCAAGGCATAATCCTATTGCCATAACTTGGTCTAAGCAACATTTTATGCCATTCTCTGTAAACATCCCTTGGGTTGCTTGATTTAGGTCTAACAAGTAGAGGGATATCAAACTCCAATTGTTTATAAGCACCATGTTGTTGTCCCCAACTAATCTCATTTTGTACCCAAGACATGAATTCTCTCAATTGAACATCTCCAACATACAACAATGGGTTCCAATCATGGTCTTTTGCAACAACATAATTATGCAAATAAAATTCACAAAGCAAATTCTTCATTTCTAGGGAGGCAATCCTATAAGCATTGAAAAATTCCATAGAGGTATCAATAGAAGGATTCAAACCTAAGGAAATTTTTGACATCTTAAAAGAGAGATACTTCTCTTTCAAGAGTAGAGCATAGACCCTCGGGGGTTTTCTACATTCCAGAATTTTTGGTGCCAAAGCTACCATAGCATCTACCCTTTGTTTCAGGGTAGCAATTTCTGCATCTTTTTCCTCAATCTCTTCATCCTTCTTTTGAATTTCCTCCTTCAAATTCTATTTTTCCTTTTTCCATTCTTCCTCCCTTATTTGTATCTCTTTCCATAGATTCAAAATTGTTTCATGTACTATAAAATGAGGAGGATTATGAATGCCTACCAATCATTTTTTTGATGGCTACTCCGCATATGGTACTATTTGCATGGACTCATGTTGTCCGGTTATCTTTGGCTATAAGGGTGTTGTTTCTTCTTCCTTTTTTTTTAGGGACTCTTGTTCTTGTAGGAAATCCTACTCTGATTCTGGTTGTTGCTACACTGGCGTCTCTAGAAATAGGGAAATTTTCACCATCAGCAAGTAACCCTGTAACCTCTACAATTCTTTCCTCTGTTGCCACAACTTCTAACCCTTCTAATGTGGCTTTTCCTTCTAAAAATGTTTGGGAAAATTCAAGGGCAATGCCTTCATCAAAACCATCCAAATTCAAAAAGTAATCTATCCATCCACAATTTTGAAATTTGGCTAGGCATTGCGCATCCTGCAATAAAATATCATGCATCATGGGTTCGTTTTGAATTAACCCACCTCCCATTGTCTATAATCAATCAAATGCACTTCCCTATAGTCCCTGCTAAATTCTAGTGCCAGTGTCGACTGAATTTCTTTTCTTTTGTTTTTCCTTTTTTCTTGCAACTCAAGATTATGACAAGGCAATAATAGCAAGAGAAGGAGTAATAAAGGGAAATTATGATACAAAGAAATGATGGCTACAATTATTGTCACTTCATGCATGTAAGCCATTCTCTTACTTGGATTTCAAATAAGCTCGTTTTAAAATTTTTGACATAGCCTAATATGATTTGACACATGGACAATAAAATATTTGCATCTTTTTTGTTCCCCTCCCCCAACCTAAATTTGGACATGTGTCTACACATGTGAGATGGGAGTGGCGATTGATAGGAAATGATGGCATTTATGCAAATACCTATACTAACATATAGTGATTAAATGAATGTACTTAAAAGAAGTTTAAAGATAGCAATTAATGTACACATACCTGAATGTGTAGAAGATTTATTGCAAAGATTGTGAATAAAGTAATGCTCACCTTGTTGGAAAGTGAATTGAGCAATAAATGAAGATGAGGTGGAATGAGGTGAGGTGGAATGAAGTGATGGAAGAGATAGAAAGGTGGTGATGGATGGGTGGATGGGCAGATGATGAAGAAATGGACTTCCACATAAGTGAGTATTTATTATGGAAAGTACATACCTCAATTAGGCTGAAGGAGGGACAGTAGGTCCACTACCTTTGGCTGTAAGAAGCTTTGAATGTTGGGTGAATTGCTCCAGGAACTCTTCTTTAGAAGCTGGCTTATGATATAATCTAAGGTGATGACCATTGACAAGTAATTTAAACTTGACAAGGTCAATGGTGGTAAGCTAAATGACTCCATTGGGAAAGACCTTAGAAACTTCATATGGTCCTAGCCACCTTGTCTACAATTTTCCTGCATTGTCCCGGTATCTTGAATCGTAGAGAAAGGCCCAATCTCTTGGTTTGAACTTCTTGTCCTTGATAAATTTGTCATGTCACTTGATTCTCTGATTCTGCACTACTTATGTATGCTGCAGGGCTGCTCTCCTTATTTCATCCAAAGTATTTAACTTCATCATTCTTTCTCTTTGTGCTTCAAAAATATCCAACCCTAAATCCACTATAGTTTGCAGAGTTTTATGTTCAAATTCAATTGAAATCATAGCTATCTTTCCATACAACAACTCAAATGGAGTGAAGGTTGTAGTTGTTTTCCATGTTTTCCTATAGGCCCAAATAGCTTCAGGTAATCTATTTTCCCAATCTTTCATATGGATAGCTACTCTTTTAGTCAGAATGGCTTAAATTTCTTTGTTTGTCACCTCAACTTGGCCATTAGCCTAGGGGTGATAAGGTGTAGAATTTTTGTGCCTTATATTGTACTCATTCACAAGTGTTGCAACAAGAGTTGATGTGAATTTTGGCCCTTGATTAGTCACTATTTCTCTTGGAACTCCATATCTTTTCCTAAGAATTTCCTCATAAAGAAACTCTTCAACCTTGTTATCTCTTGCATTCTTCATGGCCTTAACTTCTACCCATTTTGTTACATAATCAGTGCATACCAATATATAGGACTTACCTTTTGATGGAGGGTCAATTGGTCCCATAAAATCCAATCCCCGCTTGTCAAAGGGAGTAATTACTACCTGATGGCATAGTGGCATCTCATCAGATCTAGCTGGTCTACCCATTCTTTGATATCTATCACATTTTCTGGTATACTTTCCTACATCCTTGTGGAGTGTTGGGCAGTAATATCCCGTGTTCAAAATTTTCATTGTTGTCCTTTTGGCTGCAAAGTTTCCTCCACATGGTTCATTATGAAATGCATGAAAAATTTCATATGTCTCATCTTCTCTCACACATCTTCTCATGGCATGGTCAGGTCCAGTATAAAACAAACATCCAGCAATCCAAGAGAAAGGAAAATATTTTTCAATGAGTGTCATTTTCTCTTTTGGGGAGAAGTGAGAAGGAACTCTACCTGTAACCAAGTAATTGGTTATGTCAGCATACCATGGTATTTGTACACTGAGAGAGAATAGATGCTCATAAGGAAATGAGTCATGTATGGGATGATTATCTTCTGGTGTAGTTAGCCTTGAATGAAAATATGCAACAATATTAGTCTTCCCTGGCTTATCTACAATTGTTATATGGAACTCCTGCATCAATAATAACTATCTTGACAATCTACCTTTGATCAAGAATTTATTCATGAGATACTTAATGGTTGCATGATCAGTGTGCACAAATATTTGGTAGCCCGTTATGTAATGTCTGAATTTTTTCAATGCATAGACAACTTCCACTATCTCTTTCTTTATTATTGTATAATTGAATTTAGCTCCTTGCAATTTTTTGCTGACAAAGTAAATAGAATTTTCAATAGCTCCTTCTTTCTATGCTAAGACTGCTCCTATGACATAATCTGATGTATCAGTGTGAATGTGGAAAGGAAGCTCCCAATTGGGTCCCTTAAGTATAGGAGCATGAGTCAAAGCTACCTTCAAGGTAGATAATTCCTTGTCACAAGCTTCAGTCCACTAAAATTCACCATCCTTAGTGAGAAGGGTATACAATGGTGCTGCTATCTTATTGAAATCCTTGATGAATCACCTATAATATCCTACATGACCCAAGAAACGCCTAACATCCTTTTGTTTTGCAGATGTAGGAAGATTTGTGATTACATCAATTTTTGCAGCATCTACTTGAATTCCCTTGTGGGAGATGTAGTGGCCAAGAACTACACCCTATTGCATCATCATGAAGCATTTTTCACTATTTAGGGACAATTTTTGATCCTCACACCTCTATAGGACTCTCTTGAGATTATCCAATGCTTGATCAAGATCAACACCATAAGTGATGAAGTTGTCCATATAAATCTCCATGCAATCATGATAAATGTCTAAATATATACTAATGAATGCTCTCTTGAAAGTTGCAAGTGCATTGCACAAGCCAAATGGGAGTACCGAATAGGCATAGGTCCCCCATGGATAGGTAAATGTGGTCTTCTCCTAGTCTTCTAGTACAATTTGAATTTGGTTGTATCCACTAAATCCATCTAGAAAAGAGAAGTATTTCTTTCCTACAAATGTGTCCAAAACTTGGTCAATGAAGGGTAAAGGAAAGTGATCCTTCTTGGCGGCAACATTAAGTTCCCTATAATCAACACAAACTCGCCACTTCCCTCCTTTCTTGGGAAAAATCACTAATGGAGACACCCACTGACTATTTGAAATGGGGTAGATAAATCCTACATCTAGCAATTTCTCCAGTTCTCCTTTCATAATTTTTCTTAATGCAGGGTTAATCCTTCTTTGTGGCTATCTTACTAGAGTGCAATCATCTCTGATATAAATTTTTGGGTACAAAGTTTAGGATCTATTCCCTTCATATCATAATAATCCCATGCAAATGCATGCTAATGGATCCTTAATAGATTTTCCAATAATAGTTGTTGCTCTTCATTCAATTTACTATTAACATTCAGATATTTTCCCTCTGACACCTATACTTGTGTAGATAATTCTATCATGGATACTTCCTTAACACATGGTACCTTTATTTCATACAACAATAGTGTATGGAATGTACCTGTTAGTGTATGAAGTTTGTCTGTAGGAACAATGTCTACAAGAAGAGTGGCTGCAGGAAGAACATCTACAGGAACAACGTCTACAAGAATAGTGGTTTTAGGAAGAACAGGAAAAAGTGTCTTGACCAAAGTAGAAGGTGATGCTTCCCCCACTTCATAATGGTTCTGAATGATGTTATTCAACACTTCATCCTCATCTTGGAGCTATATGAAAGAGCTTCTACCTAGCATCATAAGTTGTGCCACAAAATTGACTTCCTCAATCTCTTCACCAACTTGTGGCCATATAGGATCTTCTTCTTCATGAGATGGTTGCAACAGGTGGATATAGAACAAAATTTTTAATACTCCTTCCATCTGAAATGGTCATGTCACCTGACCGACATCCAATGTACAGGAATCTGTAGTTTCCAACCAAGGCCTTCCAAGAATGATGGGATACCCACCTAGTGTAGCCTTGTGAGAAAGAATCATAAAATTTGTTGGATATTCCTAGGCATCTAGAACTACCACAAGATCCTCCACTACACCATCAGGCTTAATAGTAGAGCTATCAGCAAGCTGCAGGACAATAGGAGTAGTTCTCATACTTGCAATATTTAGTTGTTACAGGATGTCTTTGGTCATTACATTGATTGTTGCCCCTAAATAAATCAGAGCATTCTTCACTTGAATCCCATTTATGACAACTACTACCACATGAATTCTTGGGTCATTATACTTGGGAATAGTTATTTTTTCCAACATGATATCAACTAGCTGGCCCACCACATGAACTATAGTTGGGTCTCTCTTCTTCCTTCCTGGCTTCTTAATACAATCTTCCTTGATAGCTTTGTCATAGATTGGAACATATTTTATGGCTTGAAATAGGGGTATCTGAATACATATATGCTTTAGCTGATCTAGGATGTCAAAAGTGGTATCCTTCTTTTCTTCTTTCTTCTTGGAAACTTCTAGTCTCTAAGGAAATGGTGGTTCTTGCTCAATCTACTTAACTTGGACTGATTCAGGATTTTTAGGTATATTTGGATGAATAGGATCATTCAGAGGCTCCTCCTCCTCTTCCATAGGAAGATGAGTAATGATGGGCTTGGAAGGGATTGGCAACTTGGTTCCTGAATGCAAGTGGATATCACTTACACTCACAGCATATGCAGGGAATTGATTTGAATCGGCAGAATATGCAGGCTACTACTTTGGTTTGTTATTAGGATTGGGTGTGGGCTGAGTTGGTTTAGGTTCATTTGAGCTTGGATTAGCAAGTGGAGGCATTATAATAGGTTGTTGGGGCTGAGAAGGTGGCTGCTTGTAGCTGGTGTTCTGAGTAGGCCATTGTTATCCTCCTTTTCATTGATTTGTTTTCTGCCAATTTCCTGGAGGTGGTTGCCAGTGCCCTTGAAATTACTTCCAATTCCCTAGAGGTTGTTGCCATTGTGGTGGAGGAATTTGATGGCTATGCCACGCATTTGGAGGGTTACTCCAGGGCTGTGGTGGATATCCTCCATAACTGGGTGGATATGGGGACTGCCATTGGTTACTAGCTAAATAAGAGTTAAAATATGGTCCAACATAGGATAGTGGATCTAGTGGCATACCTTGTCTTGGAGCCCAAGGCTTCCTTTGTGCAACATAGTAGAATTGATCTTCTTCAATGTGAATTGGCTTGAACTCAGGTGGAATCTACTTACTTTCTAGGTTAGCTACCATCTTACATCTGCAGTCCTTCTTTTGTTTGCAGTGGGGACAATACTCTGTCAACATCATCTCTGCCTCCTCTTGCTTCTTTTTGGCCTGAAGTGTATCTACTTGAGTAGCTAGATTGTTGATAATTTCTTGCTTGAAGTTTTCTAGCAAATGAATGATCTCCATTCTTGAAACTCTATTGGTAGTTGACTTACCCATGGAAGATTGATAAGCTCTCCCTTTCTTTGAAGCTGCCCTAGAGTAATTCTGGCATATTTTCTTGATGTGGAGATTAAGTGCATGGTGTGGAGATTTTTGCAAGAAAAAAAAAAACCTTGCAATGTAATATTCCAAGCTCTCATCTTCCTTCTACTGCATCCTGAAAATGTCTCCTCTCATGTCACTAGCCCTGCAGTATTCCTTGTACTTCTCAAGGAATTTTGTCTCCATGTCTTCCCCAATTTCCACAGTATCTCTGCCTAGGCTCATGAACCATCTTAATGCAACCTCTTTCAAAGTGGTGGGGAATAACTTAAGCCTATGGGAATCAGTAGTATAATCATAACTCCTGAAGAGTATGTCAAACTCAAATAAGAAGGTATCAGGATATTATGTCACAAGTCCATAAAACTTGGGGAGTGCTGAGGTGGGAATGTTCTTGATGTTGTCAACTTCATTTTTATGAGCAATGGGGAAAGGAAAGGCTGGTTGGTTTTGTCTGTTCCTATTTGCTTTACCCATGCCTGCTTGATGTGGTTCTAAGACAAAGGGGTTCTCAAGCTGATTTTGATCTTTCATGGAGACTTCAAAGCTGGTCAGATCAGGATATGCATCTGCAAAGGGGTGTGGATCTTCTTCTTCTTTAGGCAAGTTCTGGTACTCAACTAGCTAGAACAGATGAGGAATATTAGGAAGGAATCTCCCATAAGCATCCCTTCTCCTTCCTCTATACATGTGGTATCACTCACTATTAGACAACTCACACAAAGAATTAGTAAAGAATCAGGGGGGTCATTACTTCCTAAATGAGGATATTCTAAGAAAAACTTTCAGAAACACTACAGCAAAAACTACCAATGACTCCCAAAGACTTCCTATCTTGACACCATCCCTGAAAATGGTGCCAAAAATGTTGGCCTCCTACAATGATCTCATAACTAAGCGTTTACAGCCTTGATTCAAATAATCGACATCTAACTTGAATAGCCATTCAATCATTATGAAGGTGCATTTAACTTGTCAACCTAGGGACGTGAACTTGAAATGGATCAACACTATATGTGCACTAGGGGCTCAAGTAGTCATTGCATTCTATAGCTAAGAAACACAATATTGAAAGTAAATTGTTGAACATCAACCAACAACTATGCTTAAGCTGAAATGCAAAGCAAGAATGAAAATATGTGTGACAAACAGGGACTACTCTGTCTACTTTGGCTATAGGAATGTCATAGAATTGAATTCTAGTGGTTGCAGGAATAGTCAATGCCATATTTCTAACTAAGTACCAAACAACAAGTGACAAGTTAAACTAATTCTAAACTAAGAAGAAAGATTACACACCAAGTGGGCCCCCTTGGATAAGTATCCTTTAAACTAACAAGAAATTAGATGCTTGAACTCATAACTTTTTTTTATTCACTGTAAATCATGCATACAAAGATAAATGTATTTGTATTACTCAAACTGGAGAATGAGAGTACAATGTCAAATCACAGGGTGATCCCGTAAAGCTAGTTTACAATTTTTGGGAGGAACTAATTTTCTATGAAATCAAATATTTTTAGAAAATATAATGATTTAAGCCTTAAAAGGTTCCATTTAAAGAATTACAATTGAATATGGTTTCATCAAACTACCTTAAATCAAACCACCTTGGATAGAACCCTGCTAGTTTTAAACCATACCTATAATAGAGTCTCCTTTACAGCTATCAAAATGCTGATAAAAAACCACTTTTGATTTACCCTTTGGGGGATCAAATGAATTCATTTAAAATTTGTTTTTTGCAAGTATGTATTCCTTATTATAATTTTCCCAAAAAGTATAATTTTAAATAAATTTAATTTCATCATTATATTTATTTTTTATTTCTTGTGAATGTAGGTTTTTTTTTTTTAAATCAAGCTCTCTATTTTGCACATGTGGAAAAATAGAAAATTATTAAAAAATAAAAAATAAAAATATTAGTGCACCAGATATTGAAGTCCTTGATCCAACAAAGAAAAAACTTGAATTTTGACACATACAAAAAAGTTATGCATTATACGGTCGGCTATGTCTGAATTGTAATTGGTTTGAATTTGAAACTTGATTAAAGAAAAAATATTCAATAAAAAATATCTAACCAAGTGGAAGCACTAGATATCAAGTTATGAATCTAAATTCGAAAGAATTAGAATTTTATCCTTCATGGAAAAAAAGTTGTGTTATACGGTGAGCGTCACTTTTTAAAAATATTATTTTCTGAAAAAAACTAGTTTTCGAGGGAGATGGAAAAAGAAGTGTAATCTGATTCCAAAAATTTTGAAAAAAATATATTTAGAATCTATGGAGAAAATGTCACGAAACTCTAGTTTGCATTATCTTCAAATTCCTCACGGTTTAGTTGCTATAGGTGTCTGAAAGTGAAGATTTAGTTAAAAAAAATTATTTCAATGTCCAGCTTGGCCAAAAATTGTAAACCACTATTGTGGGATCACCCCACACAACCTCCTGAAGAAGGAGCATCAAATCATTATTTATACTACAGCTAAACAAGGCAGTCAACTCCACAACTGGGAGGACGCCATTTAGGGAAAATAGGGGAAAGTGGAGCAATGGTGGTTACACATGTATGGAATCTAGTCAGACATGCATGTCAAGCGTAGATCCAACATAGTAGTAACACCCATGCATGCTCGATCATTAAGGTCCACTACGTTACGTTCAATTGCATGGAGAATCTTTGTTGTTGGCTGCCTTTGACTTTGAGTGATTCTTTAGCTGGACGTTATGGTGCATGCCCAGCTTGTGGTGTCTTCCTTAAATTGGTGTATTAAATCTATACGCCAAGGTTAGTATGCATAATAACTACACATAATAAACACTCAAAGAAAAATTCATTAATCACTTGCAAAATCAATATAGATGACCCACATATTATTCCAAATATCATTAAAGCTTGCAGGGATAGGATAATGCCAAATGTCAATGGTTTGAGGGAAACATTAAGCCAATACCAACACTTAAGCATTAAAGTCCATGACATTTATGAGAAAATAGACTATAGATTCCACCCAAAACTAGACCAAAAACTAGGCTCATCATTAACAACCTATGAAATGAGGATGAGAGATGAAGAACCTTCCAAGAAAGAAGCTTCTTTCAAGACTGTTAAAAAGGAGAAGGATATTTCTCCCAAGAAAAATAAGGTAGAACTGATTCCATCTAAGGATGATGAGACTGATGAAGAGGAGGAAAACTTCATTAGAAGACTAAGAAGAGGATCTAGAAAATAAAAAGGTAAGTTTCCCTTAAAAATTTTTGAATGTGGTAAAGTAGGTCATTTTACTGTTAAATGTCCCTACAATAAGAAAAGAAACTCTAAACAAAAGGTAGATGACAAAATGAAGAAACCCTACCACCCTAAGGAAAAAAAATTAAAAGAAAAAGAAAAGTCTATACATCCAAGAAGATAGTGATAAATTAGAAGACTGCAACATCTCAGATGATGAATAAATCTATTCTTTTGTTGCTAGAAACCATGAATTTCTCTTTATGACAAAATAGTCTTAGAAGTAGAAGAATGAAAATGTTGCAAATCTTCCTGAAGATGGTGAAGAAGAAGGCGTAGTTGATCTCGAAGGAGAACTCATCTGTGATCTTGATGAGATTTATGATCTCAGAGATAAGATTGAGGAGTTAAGGAGGGAGAACAAGCAACAAAAAGAACCTTTCTTAAAAAGAGTCAGATAAAATAAGCAAGGAACTAGAACAATCTACCTAGAATGTGGTAGATTTGAAGTTGAAGCTAGAAGAAGCCAAGAGAGCAGAGGATGTTATTAATTCCAAGCTCCAATCTGAAGTAGACAGATGCATGAAGCTTGAGGAAGAGATTATTGCTATGAGAAGAGATCTAGAAAAGGAAAAAGTGAAGATAGAGAAAGGAATCAAACTAAAAAGTGGCTCAAGAATTCTAGATAAGTTGCTAAGCATCCAAAGGCTTGCAACTAAAGAAAAATTAGGCTCAGGTTTGGAGAAAGGACAAAGACCCTTTGTTGATTCTTTTGTAAAGTTGTATGAAAGATTTAGAGCAGAAGAAAAGTCTAAATTTGTTAAGGACAACAACTGCAAAGGAAAAGACTATAATGAGAAATCTGTAGAGACAAAGAAAACTAATGAAGAAAATAATCCTACTATAGATAAGAAGGATAGCTAGTCAAATCTTGATCACCAAAAGAATAAGAAAAACTTCAAAAGGACTGATACTAATGGATTCACTAGGGTGAGAGACACAATAAGGTGGATGCACAAAAGACCTCATCCTGTAAAAAATGCTATGACCAGGTATTCTTCATATTTCTATGGATATTTCTATTCATGTAATCAGTATGGTCATAGGGCTAGAGAGAGTAGAATTATCCCTAAAAGGAGTGTAAATTTTGAAAGAAAAAACTTGTTTTCTCCTTTATTTGATATGAATATAGTTTGTTTAAATTGCTATAATTTTGGTCATATAGCTAGAAACTATAGAGAAAATTCTGTAAGACCAAATTCTCATTCTAAGAAGAAGAAAAACACACCTCCCAAAGCTGAAAAGAAAACTAAATTCTTTGAGAAAAAGGAATAAAGTTTGAAAATAAACCTAAGAAGGTATGGAGGGAGAAAGAGTAGGATTCTACTCAATCCTTGAATGCCCAAACAACATTACATGCGAAGGAACAAGATTTGTGGGTAATTTATAGTGGATGCTCCAAGCATATGACAGGAAATAAAAACAAATTTATTGAACTTAAAATGAGGAAAGGAGGATTAGTGAGCTTAGGTGATAATACTACTGTCAAGATTCATGGTGAAGGAATTTTTAGCATAGGTGGGAAGAAAAGAACTAAAGATGTGCTCTATGTTGAAGGTCTAAAACACAATCAATTAAGTGTAAGCCAAATGTGTGACAATGGTTATAAGGTCACATTTGATTTTGAAGGCTGCAAAATAAAAAAGAATGGAAAGATATTTGCACAAGGGTTGAGAACTAGCTGTAATCTCAAAAATCTTGCTAAAGTAAAAGGTCAAGCCTGTCCAATGGGATAGGCTAATGAGAGTTGGCTTTGGCACAAAACAACCAAGACCAACCTAAGATAGAAACTTCACCTACCTCCTACAAACAACCAACAGATAATGAAACCAATCTCGTAACACCTCCTAGAATAAAAAAAGTTTAGAAAGTCAAAGAGAAAGTGGTTGAACAACCTCTCATGGTTCCTTTCATTCCCCCCCTTAGGGAAGAAAAGAAACCTATGATTGATCTACCAACTCAGGCTACAGGTCAACGCAACATGAAAACATAACTAAAAGAAACAGAGGTGCTAGGAAACGTAGGCATAGATTTCATGCCCTTGCTCACAAGTTACATGAATAATTAAACAAAGAAAATCAAAATCCAAACTTGACTGAAGCAGTGCATAATGACTCTACCCCTTCCCCAAAACAAAACAATCCAATACAACAATCGCAACAAGAGTTGAACTCTTCCATGGACATTATCATTCAACCTCATGTTGTGACTAACTTGGATGACGATGACAAGGTTGCTAAAATTGATGAAGAGATGCATAATGAATTGAATAAATTATTTTCCTCTTCCATGAGCTTAAATGACAATCCTCCTAAAAAGAGTGTTGAACTTGGTAATGGCCCTAGTTCAACACTTGCTATTATTCCTGTTGCAAGTATGAGCCTGTCTAGTGGTGTTGTCATTAATGTTGTCATTGATGTCAACACTATTTAGTATGTTGAAAATTTTATGTGTATGGTTGAGATGCTAGTGAGATGTTGTGAATACATGGAGCTACCTTTATGATGTTGCAAATATGTTGGTTTGATGAGTTTCCAAGTGATTTTGAGAAAATTAATGAAGAAAAGAAATCAAAGGGCTAGAAGTGTTTAGATTGTGCTCTGATATGTGCTTCAAATTTCTCCTGTGGTGATCCTATTACTGTATGGTTATGCAAATTTCATTATGGTGATCTGATGATGATATAGTCTAAGTTTCAATTTCTAGTGAGATGGTACCTGAAAGTTGTGTCCACCGGTATGTGTGGTCTACTGGTAGTGTCTATGTTCTATGGATTGGGAGGAATATGTTTGCTTTGCACTCCTCCACTATTTAATTTCAAATTGTACAGATCTGGTAGATGTCTTGTGAAGGCCTTTTCTATGCTCTGGTAAAGAGGTTTTGTGTTTTGTAATCAGAAAATCATGTTTTAGTATTTTTGTGTGTTTGCATAGACCGGACAAACCGGTGAAAGAAATTCAGTGATTGAAGCTTGTTGTTTTTGCTGCAAATGTATCTGGAAGATCCTGATATGTATTCTCATGCATAATGAAGCATGTTGTGGCATTCGAGTGTCATCTTCTTATTGGGAAGCATGTGCATCATTGATAATTTTTGTTTTCATTAGGTTTGGCTGACTTAGTGTTTACACTCCATTCAAAAAATAAAATTTAATTGAGGAAGCTTGTAGAAGATTCAAGAATATTATTTTTATGTTTTTATTGGTCCACTCTTATTCCTTTCCACCATGGGAATTTAGAGTTGCTGACCTAATTTGAATTTATGAAATGATGTATTGTGGCTAACCTTGGTAAATGTTTCTAAGGTTGAGAATGGTATAAAAGCAAGGCGATTTGTGAAGAATTTTATGACAGTGTGATGTAAAGTGATAAAAGTGTGCCACAAATCATAAGTTCAGAAGTGTATGTGAGTGCGTTGTGATAGTAGTTTTTAAGTGTGCTAAAGTAAGTGAACTAAAGGTTTTTGTAATCTTGCAAATGTGCTTTAATTGTTGTGTTGGATCTTTTGTTCTCTTTTGTATCTATAGGTAGTGAGCCACCCTATTGGGTAGTGAGTTTGTTGTACGTAGTGAGCCTTTGTACTTGGACAACGAGTCCTCTTTTGGGCAGTGACCCTTTGTATTCAATTTATAATTTTTATATTGTGAGTTAACCCTCACCGTGGTTTTTCCCTTATTGGGTTTTCCATGTAAAAATATGGTATTCATTGTGATGATTTACTTTTTGTTATCTATGTTTCATCCTCATATTTAATAACAAAATAGTGTGGTTGAATATATGATAAGTGATAGTGACAATTGATTCACCCCCCACCTCTCAGTTGTCTTGTGCCTATTTAACAATTGGTATCAGATCTTTGGTTCCTTGTTGTAGAGCTTAATCGCTTAAGGAAGATCTGATGGCACACAAGTTGGCAATCCCTATGTTTAATGGAACTGACTACAAAGATTGGAAGAGACAAATGAGAGGATATATTTTCTCTCTTGGTTTCAAGACCTACAATGTTGTTGAGAATAAGTATACACCTCCATCTGGTGGTGTTAATACTACATATGAGATCTCTGCTTATGAAGAAAATGAGAAGGTGAAGTATGCAATTTGTAGTGGTTTATCTAAAAATGAGCGAGTTAAGGTTAATTGTTTGGATATTGCAAATGATGTCTGGAAGAAGTTGGAAGACATATATGAAGGAAATGAAAAGGTGAAATTGACAAAGAGATTGACGGAAAAGCATAGATTTGTGAACATGAAGATGGAATATGGTGAAGAATTTATAAGCTTCTTTCATAGGGTTGAACAAATTGCAAATGAGGTTAGAAATCAAGGAGGAAAGCTAGCAGATGAAGACATAATAGAGAAGATCCTAATCACCCTACTATACAGCTACAATGATAAGATCTTAGTGATTGAATAAATGTATGATCCTAAGAAGTACACCTTGGAACACTTGTTCGACACCTTGAAAGAATTTAAATTGAGAAAGTTTTGGAAAGATGACAAGATAGAAGAAAATACAAAGACAACATTCAAGGCAATGAAGCTTGAGGAGGAACTGGATAGCGATGATGTTGATGAGTTGGAAGCTAACTTCACCAGGAAGTTGAAGAAAGGTACCAAAATGTATAAAGGTATGTTTCCCTTTAAATTCTTTAGTTGTGGTAATATTGGTCATTATGCTTCAAGATGTCTGAATAGGGCTGCACATAAAAAGAACAAGGACTATAAGGATAAAGATAGGAAGGATAAGAAGTATAAAAATTTGTACTATGTTAAGGAAGAGGTAGGAATTTCTGATGACGAATCTAAAAATGAGGTTGATGATAGTGAATGCTTATTCTTAGCCTTGGAAAGTAAATTTGTATCCACTAACCTCAAAAAATGCTTAAGCAAGAAGACCTAAGAGGTTAAGAAGAATAGGATGGAAGGTACTTTGGTTACTACTTTTCATGCAAGATAAGATGAAGAATATTGGGTATTTGATAGTGGATGTTCAAACTATATGACCGGAGATAAGAGTAAGTTCACTAAACTCAAGAGATATGATGGTGGTTTAGTTATGTTCGGTGATGATTCAGGAGCTAAGATCTGTGGTAAAGGTTCAATTAGTTTTGATGGAGTGCATAGAACTGATGATGTATATTATTTGAAGGGTTTGAGGCATAATATTCTAAGAGTTGGTCAAATGTGTAGCAATGGTTTTAAACTTTTGTTTCAGAACAACACCTGCGAAATCAAAAAAGGATCTAGAAATGGAGATATGATTGCTACTAGAATAAGAAATCATGGAAACATTTATTAGCTAAAGGGAGTTTCCGATCATTGTCTTGTATCTTAGATAAGTGAAAGTTGGTTATGGAATTAGAGAATGGGACATGTTAACTTTGATAACCTGGTCAAGATTAATAAAAAGGAAATAGTTCAAGAACTACCTAGAATCACAAGACCTGCTAATACTATTTGCAGAAGTTGCCAACTGGGGAAGCAGACAAGATGTACCTTTAAAGGAAAATAACACTCTACTACCAAAATTTTGGAGTTTGTACATACTGATCTATGTGGTCTTACTAAGAATGGAAGCTTGAATGGTGATAGATATTTCATGTTGCTTCTTGATGATTACACTCGAATGACATTGGTTGCTTTTCTTAGAGAAAAGAATCAAGCCATGGATAGGTTTAAGGTATTTAAAGCAAGAGTGGAGAATGAAGTAAATATGAAAATAAAATTTTTGAGATATGATAGAGGTGGTGAATTCACTTCTGGTGAATTTAATGCATTCTATGAGAAGCATGGCATAAAAAGATAGATTTATGCTTTGAGAACCCCACAGTAGAATGGAGTAGTTGAAAGGAAAAACAGGACAGTACAAGAAGATACTAGAACTATGATGAAAGAATCTAATGTACCAAATGTATATTGGAGAGAAGTGACACATACTATTGTTTATGTTCTTAATAGAGTTCAAATCAAACACAACAACACAAAGAAACCTTTTGAGTTATGGACTGTTAAGACTCTTACTATGAAATATTTTAAGGTATTTAGAAGTAGATGCTATATTAAAAGAGATGATGAAAATCTTGGAAAGTTTGATGCTAGATGTGATGAAGGATTATTTATTGGATACTCTACCACTAGCAAGGCATATAGATGCTTCAACAAAATATTAAGGAAGATGATTGAAAGTGCTAATGTGAAAGTTGATGAAGACATACGTAGACCTATTGAGATAAGTGAAGTTGAACCTAATGATCATATATAATTGAAGAAAATAAGGAGAAGGAAGAAGACAAAGAAAAAGAAAAAGAAGAAAATGAACCAGAACCTGTTGCTAGGACTCCTAAATATGTACAAAAGAATCATTTGGAAGATCAGATAATTGGAGACAAGAGTGAAGGTGTAAAGACAAGAAGAAAAGTTGTAGTTGGGGAAAAATTTTGTTTACTTTCTAAAATAGAACCTAAATCTATAAAAGAAGCATGTGAAGATGAAAGTTGGATGAGAGATATGAAAGAGGAATTGTAGTAGATAGAAAACAATTAGACATGGGAAATAGTTCCTAGGCCTGCAAAAAAAAAAGTGATTGTCTCAAAATGGGTGTTCCGAAAAAAACTAAATGAAAATGGAGTAGTAAGGAATAAGGCAAGATTGGTATGAAAAGGATATTCACAAGTTGAAGGAATACATTTTGAGAAAAAATTTCCCCTGTGGCCAGAATGGAAGCTATCAGAATGTTTTTGGCATTTTTGTCACATAAGGACTTCAAATTATATGAAATGGATGTTAAGTCAGCCCTTTTGAATGGTGAGTTGAAGGAAGAAGTGTACATGGAGCAACCTAAAGGATTTCAGTTGTCTGACAAGCCTAACATGGTTTGTAAATTGAAGAAAGCAATGTATGGATTGAAGCAAGCTCCCAGAGCTTGGTATGCAAGACTGGACAAATATCTGACAAGGCAAGGATTCAACAAAGGTTCTAATAAAACCAAGCTCTACTTCAAAGTGCAAGGTAATAAGATGTTGATTGTAGTTGTTTATGTTGATGACATCATTTTTGGAGGAAATGAAGGAATTTGTAAAAAATTTGCTGAAGAAATGCATAAAGAATTTGAGATGTCTATGATTGGTGAATTGAATTTCTTCCTTGGTCTACAAGTGAATCAAACTGACAAATGGATATTCAATTCATAATCAAAGTATGTAAAAGAGTTGTTGAAAAAGTTTGGGATGGCGGATTCTAAACTGGTTTGTACTCCTATGGTAACCATATGTAAACTGAGCAAGGATGATGAATCTGCTAAGACTGATCAGAGAAAATACAGTTCCATAATTGGTGGATTATTGTACCTTACTACTAATAGACTAGATATTATGCATGCAATGTATTTAGTTGCTAGATTTCAAGCAGATCGTAGAGAAGCACATCTTATGGTTGTAAAAAGAATATTTAGATATCATAAAGACACACCGGATTATGGACTATGGTACCATAATAGTAATGATTTCACCCTAAGTGCTTATACAGATGTTGATTGGGTTAGATGTGTAGATGACCGGAAGAGTACCAGTGGTGGCACTTTCTTTCTTGGCGAAAGACTAGTTTCATGGCTAAGTAAAAAGAAAAAATCACTTCCTTTATCCACTGTAGAGGCTGAATATATTGTCGCAGCATCCTGTTGTACACAAGTGTTTTGGATGAAGAAAACTCTAAAGGACATTGGATTAGTATGTGATGAGCCTATTTCTATTTTCTGTGATAATACAAGTGTAATAAACATTTTGAAGAACCCAATTATGCATTCAAGAACAAAGCACATATCTATCAATTATCATTTTTTGAGAGAGAAAGTGTTGGAGAATGAGGTTGGACTAGAATGTGTGACAATAAAGGAACAAATTGTAGACATATTTACTAAGGCCCTTCTGAAGGATACTTTCAAGCATCTTAGGGAGAGTTTGGGGGTCATTGTCCCTCCTAACTAGGTGCACATGAAGGTGCATCAGTCTAGTGAATTCATAGATTCTTCATTTACCTGGACTGATTCATGATTCTTCTCCACAGGGGGAGTAGAAAAGGTTTTTCATTGTTGTAGTATGATTTTAATCCTAAGGGGGAGTAATCAGAGCAATTTTTCTTTTCCATTGATGTTAAAGGGGGAGAAAAGGTTATGTGTTTCCATCAGTGACAAAGGGGGAGATTGTTGCAAGTATGAGCTTGTCTGGTGGTGTTGCCATTGATGTCAACACTATTCAGTATGTTGCATATTGTATGTGTATGGTTGAGATGCTGTGAATACATGGAGCTACCTTTATGATGTTGCAAATATGTTGGGTTGATGATTTTGCAAGTGATTTTGAGAAAATTAATGAAGAAAAGAAATTAGAGTGTTTGAAGTGTTCAGATTGTTTTCTGGTATGTGCTCCACATTTCTCCTATGGTGATCCTATGACTATGTGGTTATGAAGATTTCATTATGGTGATCTGATGATGATATAGTCTAAGTTTCAGTTTCTAGTGAGATGGTATGTGAAAGTTCTGTCCACTGATATGTGTGTTCTATCGACAGTGTCTATGTTCTATGGACTGGGAGGAATATATTTGCTATGAAATCCTCCACCATTTTGTTTCAAATCATGTGGATTTGGTAGATGTATTGTGAAGGTATTTTCTATGCTCTAGTGAAGGGGTTTGGTGTTTGGTAATCAGAAAATCATGTTTTAGTATTTTTGTGTGTCTACACAGACCAGATAGACCAATGAAAGAAATTCAGTGATTGAAGCCTGTTGTTTTTGCTGCGAATGTATCTGGAAGATCCTAAGATGTATTCTTGTGCATAATGAAGTGTGTTGTGGTG
Source organism: Sequoia sempervirens (assembly GCA_007258455.2). Classification (NCBI taxonomy): domain Eukaryota; kingdom Viridiplantae; phylum Streptophyta; class Pinopsida; order Cupressales; family Cupressaceae; genus Sequoia; species Sequoia sempervirens. The sequence continues at coordinate 264,941 of VDFB02211960.1, forward strand.
TCTGTGCATTGATAATTTGTGTTTTCATTAGGTTTGGCCGACCTAGTGTTTACACTTCATTTGAAGAATAAAATTTAATTGAGGAAGTGTGTAGAAGATTCAAGAATATTATTTTTATGTTTTTATTGGTCCACTCTTATTCATTTCCACCATGGGAATTTAGAGTTGCCAACCTAATTTGAATTTATGAAATAATGTATTGTGTCTGACCTTGGTAAATGTTTCTATGGTTGAGAATGGTATAAAAGCAAGGCAAGTTGTGAAGAATTGTATGACAGTGTGATGTAAAGTGACGAAATTATGCCACAAATCATAAGAGTAGAAGTGTGTGTGAGTGAGTTGTGATAACAGTTTTTCAGTGTGCTGAAGGCAGTGAACTAAAGGTTTTTGTAATCCTTCGAATGTGCTTTAATTGTTTTGGTGAATCTTTTGTTCTCTTTTGTATCTATAGGCAGTGAGCCTCCCTATTGGACAGTGAGTCCTTTGTAGGCAATGAGCCTTTGTACTTGGACAGTGAGTCCTCTTTTGGGAAGTGAGCCTTTGTATTTAGTTTATAATTTTTATATTGTGAGTTAACCCTCACCGTGGTTTTTCCCTTATTGGGTTTTCCACATAAAAATATGGTGTTCATTGTGATGATTTAATTTCTGTTATCTATGTTTCATGCTCATAATTAATAACAAAATAGTGTGGTTGAAGATTTGATAAGTGATAAAGGTTTAAGGTTGAATTTGTGTGACAATTGATTCACCTGCACCTATTTAATAGTTCCTTTGGATAGTTGTCCACCTTTGGTATACAAGGAACATGACTGGGAGGCATATAAATTTCTTTAGGTTGACTCACCTATGCATTACTAGTCTTTTGCAGTATTTCTTTTTAATCTTCTTGTGTGTGAATACATGTACATAATGTGATCCCCCGTGATGTGTTGTTCGATGTATCTATCTCTCTTTGTGACATTCCTCTATTTGTACCTTCATTCTTCTCTATGTCATACATCTTTTCACTTTTGTACTTTGTCTCGTGTTTTCCTTTTGGGGATGACGCAAGGCATCGAGACATACATTATGTCTCTTCAATGTTGACCCAAAAGCTTTCCCTTTTTCTTATTTTAATTTGTCTTGTGTTTTCCTTTTGGGGATAACGCAAGGCATCGAGACATTCATGTCTCTTCCATGTTGACCCGCAAGTTTTTTTTTTCTTTTTTTCACTTTGTTTATGTCATTCTTCCAATTCTATTTTTATTTGGGGATTGATTATAGTTCTGATCTCTCCAAAAAAATTGCAGCAAGAATATACTAACCCCAAATCCATAGGTCCCTCACGTGTTTGGTGTTTTCATTTTGGGGGTGACCCCTCTCCTTTCTTTTTCTTTTGCATGACATGGATTTACTTGGAAACATATGACTTGGCATCTAGGGATTTCCATGTTGGCTCTCATTTCTTCTTTGTTAAAATTTATCATTTTCTACTTTAAATCAATTTCTCACAGCATGGTGTTTAGCAATTTCTTTAAAGTGGGGGCATACATTGGAATTATTCTTTTGCATTTTTATTTTTCATGATTCATGGTGCACTCTTCTTACTTTATACGATGCATTTTTTCCCTTGTGGATGACATTGGGTTTGATGTATTTCAAGAGCATAATCTCTCTTATCATATTGCATTCCTCTTAGTGGCTTGATGTGACACATCGCATCCCCTAAGTTGTGAATTTTCTATTCATTGATTGGTCCTCTCTTGGAGATATTAGACACAGTGTTCCCTAAGTTAAGACCTTGCATGAACTAAGCAACACTCCTTTGAACATTATTTACATTTTTCATTTTTTATTTGCAATTATATGGCCATCTTGCATAACATAGCTTGCATGCCTATGGATCCATCTTGTTTGTTCATGAGTTCTAAGCATATGAATCTTTTGCTATCTCATGAAGCTCGAAAACTATTCTTGCATGGCACCTTATCAAAGTTATCAGGAGGTATAAATTTGGTATGGCTTGAGCAGGAATCCCGACCGAGGCATGAATTTCGCCATAGCAACTCATATGTGTATGAGCGCATGCCAGCCATGAGTATATGTTTCTCACCCTCTAAGGACTTCTCACCCAACAGATAGCCTAGAGTTTTGTTGCCTCATAGTGAGTATGCACTTTTTAGACAAACAACCTAGATCTGATCCACAACATGTTGGATAAATGGCTGAAGCTTGATCCACCTCTATTAATTTTCATGTTATTTCTTTATGTCATTGATAGTGGATGCTTGCACCTTATTTTTTCTCTTTATATCATTTTCATGTGTTTTCTTTTGTGGTTATGTTGGTTTTCCATAGAACCTTGGTCATGTCTATCCAATGCTATGAGTATTGGTACATTTGAACCCCTTGATCGTTGATACATTTGGTCTACTTTAGTGTGACTTGAAAGAAAGTTCCTCCTCTCACAAGTTGGGGTTAGATGTAATGATGGAAAACAGGTTCCCTTAACTTGGCCTTGATTTAGTTTTTTAATATGCCTAATGTGAATATATATTCAACAAGCTCCCTTCAAGTTTATTTTTTCTCTAAGTATCGGCCCACACATCACAAATAAGCTAATGTTTTTTGTCAAACTCTGTTGCTCCCTCTATGTGTCTATTCTGCACTCCCTAGAGGTTTCCTTTACTTCACATTTCAGGAATCCCCGCTATGCTTCCACCTATCATCCCTACGTATGATCGATGATCTCTTCCCTTCACTTTTGGGTAAAGCTCCGCCCACGCACCACATGTCACCTTGGTGAAAGTTTTCAATGGAAAAAGATAAAGGTTCAAAAGAGGTGCGCTATGCCACCATGTGTCTCTTCGGCGGGTTTTGTTTTTGGGTGACGGATAAAGTGAACTAAATGTTGCGACTGGCCACCATGTATCCTAATTACTTTAAGGGGTGATGAGACTTGCCTGCTTGACCTTGCCGGGACCACTGCCATCATTTACAGAGGATGCACCTGAACTTAGAATGACTAGATTGTTGGTTTCAAATCTTTTCTGTTGCAACAACCTAGAGATATACTCAAAGTTGCATCCTTGTTGGAGATCATGTAATCTTTTCTGTTACTACTCTCCCAGGTGATGGGAGTTTTCAAATATATATACTTCTCCCTGTTTTGAGGGAAGGGTCCAGATTTTGGAAGAGGAACACTGATTTTAGAAAAGACACTAGGCCTTTATTATTGTTTTTATTATTGCAAAAGACTCTTAGACTATGCCAATTGTTTGGCCTTTGTGTTCTTTTATGATATTTGATTATCTATAGACTATGTTGTTATTGTTTGTTATTTCATTTAAGAACTTCTATAAATTGAATGCAAGTTTTCTGGTCTAGATCATGTCTTATGACTCTTCTTGGCAGTAGGAATGTATGCAATTTTATTTTATGTCAATGAATGGATTATCTATACTTTAATCTTCAGTTTCTGCTTCAGTTTCTTATTTATCATGCCTATCACTAAGTCTTGGCGCATTTCCTTAGATTAAATTTTATTTTATATATCTGCTTCATTCTCCCTTTCCAAACCCCCGTTATAGAAGAAACTGACTTCTTTAAAAACTAGAGGTCACTCAGTTTAGCGTAAAAGGTCCCCCATACACTAAGTTTCCCATAAGACACTGTTACCTTGTCAAATTTTGGCATCAACAGTTTGTTCTTTTTCTGGCACACCTAATGGAACTAAGCTTAAATGAGTTTTCACTTTAGAAGGGTGTATGAGCCAGCGGCCTGTAACTAGATCCCAAACTGCAAAAGACCCTAGTTTACTCGTACCATCACTAGGAATAGTGCACGCCGCAAGTCAGTTGGTAACTGTTCCGCTCCCTCCACCCGTTCCTCTAACCATGTTGCTAGTTGTCAACATAAATTGCATGGCATGGGATGCTAGAAGTCTCCTAGTAGCTCTAGCACCACATGCTATCTAGGATGCTATCCCGGTCTCAGCTATGAAAGCTATACCCAAGTTTACCGGATATGGCTGAAGAACACCCACATAACATATGCAAGATGTGGCAGACACGTGTCTAGTGCATGGGATCACCACAAAAAATGTCGTGCAGAGGCTCCTCGCCACATCCTTTAAAGGAAAAGTAATGGATTGGTACCGAACATTTCCAGCTAGCACTATCAGTACCTAAGATGAGCTTGGAGATCCGTTCTATGAGAGGTTTTCAAATGACAAAAATCACTCCTCACTGTGCCCTCAACTATCTGTAATAAAACGAGCTCCCCAAGAGGCTGTGACGGACTTCAATGCTCAATTCCACATGAACTGGATGAGGATCCCTATTGATATACACCTGACTCCTAAGTTTTCTTTCATATTTTATTTGAAGTCCATCAACCCCAAAATTTCTATGATGATCGAGTCTTTGGAAAGGAGCTACTCTGCTAGATGCTTACAGTGTCGTTAAAACCAAAAATCATTTGATAGATTGCGGAAAGTTGCCTCCTCAACCCATCATGCCAATATTTCTTGAAATATTGATGCCTACATAAGAAGTCACATTGACAAGTGCGCCTGCACCTCCCCATTCAATGTACACATATGCAGTAGCACCACAAAATGTTGCCTCTACATCTAATTCTCCCAAGGATGAAATGAGTGATCTTAAAGAAATTTTGTGGACTATGGAAAATGACATAACTACCCTCAAGTGAAACAAATAAATGCCTCTGAAGCCTGCTTATCAGAATTCTCAAGGCAGTTGGTCTTCATATCAACATAATCAGTACCAAGGTAGTTATTGTACTAATCCACTAGCTTTGACAACCAACCAAATAGTGTCGGTACCTACTCGCCTGATGAGACTTCACCATGCTCAAGTTGGTAATTGACCGCAAGACAAAATAACCTCATTGATGATATCAATCTGTGGTGCTTCCCTTGCAGCGATGCACACATGTCTCAGAACTGTCCGCATGGCAACTTACAACAAAATGTAGTAGAGCAATGCAACCAAGGTGCAATGTCAGACCATAGATCATATGTATATGCCTCATCTCAAATGGAGAGCATGGTTCTTACCACATAAATGCAAGGAATGTCCCTAAAACAAGAATCTGACATCGCTCTGGATCACGTGCTCTTCTCATGGATGGAAGAAGAAGAAACGGTGTTTTCTAATGATACATTCATATCTAAAACACTGCAAGTGCAATCTAACTATAACACTAAATCAAAGAGGAGATTTATCGGTGAATCAGTTGCCCCACAACTATCTAGTTTGCAACCTAAAAGTGCTTCCGATCAGATATCTTGCACTTCGACTGCGCTGCCACAATATCAGTCATGGAAGGAAATTATCATAGTGAGAGAAAAGGAGAAAAAACCTCCAAGTTTTCCACCTTTTAACGTGGTGGAACAATTGAAGAAATCATCTACTAATGTGTCTCTATGGGACATTCTAGCTATCCCAGAGTAGAAGATGCTATTATAGAAGGTTCTTCAAGCAAAGGTCAACACAATGCCAGCGAAGCAGTTAGCCAATGTAAAGGCTCTTAATCAACTATCTCCTACTAAAGTCCAAGTTACAAATAACACAATAGAAGCCCCTACTAAATTCAGAGGTAAGTCAAAGCCCCAACCCTTCTTCTTAACTCTCATTATAGGGAAAAATTTAGTGCACAATGCTATGATCGATTCTAGTGCTAGCACCACAGTTATGCCTAAGCAAATAGTTGAAGCTTTAGGACTAAGATATGAACCTATGAAAAAGGGAGTAATGCAACTTGATGGAAACAGAGTTGAAGCCATAGGTATGATCAAGGCACTTCCTTTAACTCTATTTGCTTTCCCTAGTATCACTGTACCGTAAGACACTATGATCATAGATGTTCCTCCCATGTTTGGCCTCTATCTATCCTGAGAATTTACTTCAAGGGTGGGAAAATACCTATCCCTATATTTCACATCTGATTCTCAGAACCAAGTACGGTGCAAAAATGAAGATAGAATTAGAAGTGTTACATTCTGAACATGTAGTGGATGAAGCCATGGTCAATTTTGAAGTCACGCATATGTCTATCACCAAGCAAGAAATGTATTGCATTGAATTACTAGAGGAAGAAAAGGTGACCAGAGACCAAAATGATCAAGGGGACACTCTATTAAGTGAACACATGGAAAATGACCCTTTCAGAAATTACCATGATATAGGATTGGGCACCTATGTAACTATAATGAAGATCAAGTGCTCCCAAAGGTTACCAAAGAATTGAAAGGTGGCCAAACACCTAAGCTATGGACGATGTACTTTGATGGGGCAAGATGCAAAGTAGGTACCCAAGTGGGGATATGTTTGATATCCCCAAAAAATGAAAAAATACTAAGGTCTTTCCATTTCCAGTTTTCTTGCTCAAACAATGAAGCCGAATATGAAGGATTAGTTTAGGGTTTAAGCCTCACGGACTGAATGGGCATTAAACAATTAATGGTATTCAGAGATTCTAAATTGGTGGTCAACCAATTCTAGGGAATTTTTGCTACAAGGAATGTCCATATGAGATCCTATCGGCATCAAGTCTAGAGCCTAGTTGAGGGTTTCAAATCCTTCAACATTCAGACTATTTCCTAAGACCAAAATGGTGATGCGGATCACATGGCAGCAATTGGATCCTAGTTTGATCCTGCTTTCAACCTTATACATAACAAACACTCTGTATGAGTAATAGTCTGGTCAACGGTTCCCAATAATGATCAAAGTTGGCAGGTGTTTGAAATTGATGAACACATGGTTTCATTCATCCAGTAGTCGGGGGAGTTCACCAATCATATCCAATCAAAGATTTTAGAGGCTTTTGAAGGACAAATCATGCAGCTCAAATCTAACAAGCTTCCGAAAGGATTGGTTACCCTCAAAAAGATTTTTGATTGTGATGATTCAAGAAATGATAGATGAAAGTTTGTGGTAGAAAAAAGTGATTATATAGACCTTCGGGTCTCAGACGACAGAAACCTTCGAGTCAGCAAAGATGTCCCACACCACAATAAAGAAAGGCTCATCAATTTCTACGAGAAATATGAAGGAATAGTGGCCTAGTCCTATGATGACCTAAAGGGATATGATCCTGACATCATCCAACACACGATCAAAACTAGTCCAACAGAAGTAGAGGCCAGTAAATCCCAAAATTGAAGCACTAATGACGCAAGAGCTAACAAAGCTAGTCGAGTCATAGATTTTCTTCTCAATCAAGCATAGCACATGGGTATCCAATCTAGTCCCTGTCCAAAAGAAGAATGGAGATATCCGCTTGTGTGTGGACTTCTGAGACCTGAACAGAGCATCCATGAAGGATCACTATCTGTTGCCTTCTATGGAGACAATCTTGCAAATAGTAGTAGGATCATAAATGTTTTCTCTACTCGATGGCTTCTCCGGATATAATCAGATTTGAGTTAAAGAAGAGGATCGACACAAGACTACGTTCACTACAAAGTAGGGAACATTAACATATGCTAAAATTCCTTTTGGTTTATCCAACGAAGGGGCAACATTCTAGTGGGCAATGGACATCGCTTTCAGCGAGCTGATAAATAAGATTATCCTAATTTATTTAGATGATATTACTATGTTTTCTAAGTCTAAGGATGATCATTTTGATCACTTAGAAATGGTTTTTCAGAAATGCTAGGATTTTGGCGTTTCCCTGAATCCAAAAAAATGTGTATTCGGAGTGTTGCAAGGCAAGCTATTAGGACATGTTGTGTCCAAAGAATGAGTTTCAATCAACCCCAATCAGGTGAAATTCATCAAGGAACTTCCTCTTCCAGTTAACAAGAAAGGAATTCAGTCCTTCCTCAGAAAGGTAAATTTTGTTAGCAAGTTTATTTTTGACTTTGCTAGAATAATTAAGCCAATCACCTTGATGCTTAAAAAATATCAAGCATTTAAGTGGACAAAGAAAGCCAAGGAAGCCTTTCAAAAAAGTTAAGGATGTTATCTCCTCAGCTCTGGTACTGGTTAATCCAGACTTATCTAAGGACTTTATAATGTATGTATTCAATAGCAAGTCCAATATTGCTACTGTCTTAACTCAAAAGGATAATGAAGGAAAAGGAGAACATCCAGTGGCATTATACTCCTAGAACCTGAAGGAATATGAGATGAATTATAATTTCATTGAAAGGAAATCCTTTATGATAGTAAAGGGACTTAAAAAATTCCACCATCTAATTTCCTACAACAAAATGATTGTCTATGTCACACACTCCAGTGTGCATGAATATATCATGGAGGGAGAAATCATAGACAAAAGAGCTAATTGGATCACCAAGATCCTTGAATATGACATTGAGGTTAGACCCACTAAAACCTTATGTGGAAGAGGACTATGCGAATACATGACACATGATGAAGAGATACCCATCAAGAAAGAACAATAGGAGCTTGTTTTGATGAATGAGCTAGGGTCTAATTGTTGTTGGCTAACAAATAGGGTGAGGTTTATGCAAATAGGAAAGTATCCGCCAGGTATTTCCTCTCAAAAGAGAAGATACTATCGATTGCAAAATTGCAGATATGCGCTAGTGGAAGGGGTCCTTTTCAAAAGGAATTCCAATGGTTTCCTCCTACGATGCATTACTGCAGAGTAAGCGAAGAGAATCCTCGACACTTTCCACAACAGCGCTACGAGCAGACACTTCTCCACTCAAACCACTACCATCAAAATCATGTGTGTAGGTTACTATTTTCCCACCCTTTTCAACGAATCTCACTCCTTGGTGAAGTCTTGCAAAGAATGCCATTTTTTTTACAGGTAGAAGGAAGAATTATGCAATGCCTCTCAAGCCTATAGTGGTGGATGAACCATTTGCACAATGGGGCTTGGACCTCATCAAGATGATCAATCCTACTTCTAGTGCCAAACACAGGTGGATTCTGATAGCTACAAATTATTTCATGAGATGGACAGAGGTTGGTCCGCTTAAAAATGCAATAGAGGAAAAGATAGTGGATTTCCTCAAAGAGCTGGTGACAAGGTTCGGCCCCCTGAAGACTATCATTTTCAATAATTCCAGAGCTTTCCTAGGTGCAAAGGTATGTCACTTTGCATTAACAAATGGCATATTTCTTAAGACATCATCAAACTATTACCCACAAGGAAATGACCTAGGTGAGTCAATGAACAAGAACATGGTTCGACTCCTTAAAAGAATTGGTTCAAAGCACCAAAAATAATGGCACAAAAACCTTTGAGCGATGCTTTGGGAAGACTGCATAACTCCTAAGCAAGTCCTTAAGACTTCTCCTTATGAGTTGGTATACGTGAAAGAAGCATTGTTTCCTATATCTATGGAGATTCCAACAGTTCAACTGTTGAAATCCCTCAAGATAGAACAAAATGGCACCATGGAGGTTTGGCTTGAAAAACTGTTAGAAGTATAAGAAAAAAGGAAGAATTCCCTAATAGCCATGACAAATTTCTAGCAAGTGGTCAAGTGATGGTTTGACAAGAGGACATCCGACCAAGACCTAAAGTGCGGAGACTTAGTGCTGAAATTCAATGAAAGGGCTGCTAAGTCAGGTCAGCATGGAAAGTTTGATAGCCTATGGTAAGGTCCATTTAAGATCATTAAGTGTAAAGAACATAATGCTTTCAAATTAGAAAGCATGGAATAGGAAGCCTTGGGAATTCCGGACAACGAGATTCATCTTAAGCTGTTCCATTAAGTGGTAAAGGTTTTGCTATTGTATACATGTGAATAATGCTTTTATTTTTCTTTCCCTTTATGTTGGCCGGTCTTTTTGAAATTAATTCGTGTTTTGGCAGAAAGCAACCCATCATTGTGGAGAACAAGGCAGTAAAATTACTTTGCAGAAAAAATTAAAAAAAAAAATTATATGCAAAGTAAATAAACAAATATGCTGAATGGAAAGGAACCCATATGATAAATATGATGAAAGAGAAGGAGCCATGAATTTTATAAAGATATGTGTCCTTATATATATTATGTCATTTTTACATGGTGAAAATGGATAAAAGAGTTGTAGTTCAAAAATTATATAATTATACGTGATATTATTTTCATATATACTATATGTATGGCCTTTTTCAGGCTTATATACAAAAACTAGAAATGGGTGGCGTATTCTTAACAACAAAAAATAAGGAGACAAGGAATTTTTTCATCCAAGAGCATGGGTAGTAGCAATTGACGCATTAACAACAATATCTACCGCATCTTCACTAGTAGGTACATCAGCAACAAAAGTAGAATCACTTGGAGCAACCGCCATTGGTGGAGGGAACACCAGGTTCTTGAAGTCAGTGTACCAATCAATGTTGTAGAATGGCACTATGTTGTAGATGTGAATAAAAAAGTGCAAAGCATGGGTAACCCTCTGCTAGTGCTCATTGTGCATCTGGAGGCGGAATCCACTAAGAAACGGTAGCTATGGGATGACCGCTTCTTCCTCGATATAGCGCTGGAGGTCACTAGTCATTGGTAGGCCTACCCTATATGCAGTGTGAGCAACAACTTCGCCTAGACCATTCAAGAATTTCTTAGGAAAGATTTCCTTGACTAGCTTCAGAATCAAAGGCCTAGGGATACCAATATCCAACATAGATGCAACAAAGTTCACACAAATGCCAGTATTGACATGGTATTTGTCTTCATACTCAATGTAGTCCCGACCCAAAACCCATTTCATGGCTATCAAAGCCAACAAATTTTTGTTTTTGGTCATCCTTTTCAAGCGCCTAGTTGAAATCTCTCTGAGGAAAGTTTTATGTGACTTATAAGAAACTAGCCTAATAGGAGTGTCCATGGTATCAATACACTGCTACTACCTTCTAATTACTCCTGAAATTTTCCTACAACCTAGCCTATGAGGAACCTTGCCAATAATAAAAGCTAGATACTTAGCCAATGACCTATTGCTAACATTTTCTCAAATGCTAAGTGTGATTTCCTCACTACTTAGAGGCCTATTTATAGAAAAAAATGAGGAAAAGAATGATAATCTGCTTCGATAAAATGTGATAATAACCAAGTGTCAACTTGAAAGGTGTGCCTACATTTGCTCACATTTCCTAACTAGTTGCATCTGTAAAAATATGACTCAATGCATGCAGAGTTAATAAGAGCTAATTAATTAGCTTAAAAATGGTGGTGCTCATCAATAGTAAGCTGCACGGTCCAAAGGCTATTGTCTCACCTCACAAGTATTTCCAACAACCCAAGGTAGGATTCAAATCTTTTCAGGCGCTGGTTGTTGCTTTGGCTTAATCATTCCATTCAAGATATTAATTGCCAGTGCATACGGATGCTAAGTTAAAACGCGAATTTTTGACCCAAGTTCCAAGGGGATCGCCTTGTATCACATGGTTGCCAAATGTAATTATGCATTTTTCCACTTCAACTGCCAAATATCCCATCTTCACATGAGCCGGAGTTGGCAGTACATGCTGAATTAAATGCAAAAGCCAACTTTCTTCTACCACTTTGAGTAAAGAAAGCTAAATATTGCATGAAGAATCTTTTAATGCTTAAATGTCTTTTGGAATACACTAAGCCAAGTGAAGAGAAGTTTTTCGCATATTCAGAGCTGAGTAAAATTTACAAAGCATTCAACACTTGCAAAAGCTTTCATCTAAGGAAAAATGTCGAAGAGTTCAGCATAGAAAATTCAGGATGAGATTGGCCAACACTTGCTTAGCGCTATATGGTCGTCAAAGGTTGTGTATGTTTATGAATATTTATCATATGCTACGTACACTTGGTATACTAGGCAAGCCAAAGAGGGAAAATACAATGCAGCTGGATAGGCCCAAAGATTACAAAAGCAAAAAAATGGTTGGGGAAGAATGGGATAACATTCATGACCCACACCTCACGAAAAATCCTAAGTCTTTAAGAGAATCAACCTATGCACTTGGATGAAGGCATCTTGGGAAACCATATCGACATCAAAAAAGGTATGGTATAGTAGGTTTCTGCAATACATGGTCCTGCCGGTACATTATTGCTCGGAGATAGTTGATGTCGCCATTCAACATTATAACCCGAACACCCACTACATCAAGGGCCAAACCTTGAATGTTAACATCAGCTCACATGCCATTTTTCACATGCTATGTATCCCAGACCCAAGTACCAGAAAGGAGAAAATTAAGTCCTTCACTCTTGCAAAAGGATAAAACACATGCAAGGTGATGAAAAAGAGACCAGATTTCCTAATGAAGGAAATTGGCAAGAAGGGAATCCCAAGCACTAAGCTGCCAAGTATCCCATTGCTACACAGTTCATTTCTTGAAGACATGCAGGATGCCTTGTCAATGCTAGTGTTTGTGTGTAGTTGGGTCTTCGACGAGATGGTGGAAGCCTTTCAACTAGGGTCGGCTTTCCAATTCTACAAGCAGCACAATATCTCTGGTATGATTTTGCTAAATTCCTCGTGGTAGAAATGAAACTGCAAATAGAAAATTACCCCATGGAAGGGAAGTTTAGATTTCTCTCCTTCCTAGTTCATATGTTCTTACATCAAAACCCTAACTTCTTCGGTAGATATTTTGATTTGTCTATTTTTGATGAGAAGCAGAAGAAGAAGCCAGTATCCACATGGACACTCTTTCTTTCCATGACATATGATTACTATGCATTTTCAGATTATTTTATAACTCCGGTCTTGCAAGATTTACAAGGAGGAGGTGACATGATTCGACTCAACTTAAATCAGATTTGATAAATGCAGAGTTTCACTCTTGCTTGTGACTAGTTCTTCAGAGTGGATTTCACAATTCTCTGAATGCGAGGCTTCACGGATCAACCTTTCCTATTCCCATCCTATGTCACAAATAGGGTGCTTGCACTTGAGATGTATCAACAAGTGTGTATTATTGATTATACCTTCTGTAATAGCCAAAGTATCAAGAGGAAAGGATTCTTCACTTGTTTGAAGAATTTCAAAATAACAACTCTGGTAAAGAAACAATCACATCAGCTATTGCAGGATAAATTAGCTCATTTAGGGTTGGTTTTGGTATGTGATAAATGAGAGTACAACCCTTTCAATGATCTACCACAACTGCACATGAAGGTTACTCACATTCCTTGACCCTACTGGGAAAATAGGCGCAACCCACGGGTGGATAAGGATGAAATTTTTGTTGAACTAGTGCATATTCCCACACAAGATAACAAAGGGCCATGGCACAAGTTTTCCTTTATTGTGGTGGAGGCTAAGGATAGTTTCCAAATGGAACACACCATGTACAACATGTTGTGGAAGGATGAGGAATGGACTAATGAAAAGATATAAGCTTTCTGGAAATATCGTAAGAAGACAATTGGATGCTCCTTATGAAAGCTTGAAGGAGGACAAAGAATTTGAAAAATGGTGGGACAAGGAGCATCCCAGCTTTGACTCTAGTGCCAATAGATGCAATGAACCGAAAGGTGGATCTGAAGAATAGGAAGAACAAGAAACGATGAATTCTATGTCCTCTGCACCGCAAGAGAAAGGCTTTGGACAACCTGCCTCTGTAGCCACAAATGTGTGGTTTAAAGTATCAAGGTCTTTGCATACACTCACTTGGGCCACTAAGGCAACTAAAGTGTCATAGTAGTAGCTAACAGTAATTGCTGAGGCTGGGGAAACCCTGCCCGGAAAGTGATAGAGGATGGAGGCCACTATTGGAGAGAGTTCACAAGAGCCCACCGGAAGACAGGTACTTGCAGCTAGCCAGGAGCCCGAAGAAGGGGAAGAGTTTCTAAAAAGTTAAGGGCCACAATCGACCAATCAATAGGTAAATTTTTCTCCTTCTTCTCTTGCTTCTCAATCCTTGGTATCCCCCACTATCTCTATGGAAATCCCTACCATGAGTGTCGGCTCTCCATTTCCCAACTTTGATCCAATGTTTGGGGGAGGTTTCGCCCAATTCTCATAGGCCGCTTCACCTACCTTTACTCCTCCATGAACCCTTAGGCCAACTACTGCTGCTCAAGACCTCCTTGCCTCACTTTCCAAAGGTGTACCTATTGTCGGCACCCCTGCTTCTACTATTGCCACAAATCCTCCTCCTCCCTCATAGCAGACCGACTCCACAATGACAACTCCTTCACCATTTCAACCCACAAGTCCTCCCACCCGTTCACCAATTGAACCATGGAAAGTAGCAATCCCTTCTATTGGTTCTCAAACCAAGCTTTGTAATGTGCCCCCCTTCTCCCCACAAATTGTCACTCTCCAAAAGAAGCAAACACCTAGGCCTATCAAAATTACCTATCACTATGCCCTACCTTTCGTTGCTCCTTTCGCAGGTGGATGAGTTTTATTGCCGGCCCTATTCATGGCATAGATTGACTTTGAAAAAGAGGCATGCATGAATAGAATAGAAAAGCAAAAGGTCAAGGAGGATATTAAGCGTACATAACCAAATATGCAAACTCTCTATGATGAGACCCAACAAGTGTTGAAATTTGCGACCCTCTACCCGATGGTGACCAATCCACAAGGGGAGATGCATCCAAAATACCATGAAGTGTGTGCAATAGGGCTTAAAATGAAGGTGGCCCAACCACAAGAGAAGGCTGACCTTATGGAGGAAATACAATGGGTTCTCACCTCTGACTTCCTTAAAACTGGTTTCCAACTAAAGAAAATGGATGAGAAGCTTAAATTAGTAAGGGAAAAGGCTAGTTCTTTTGAGAAAAAGGAGAAATCCCTGGAAGTGGATGTTGTGCATTTGACAGAGAGGGTGCTAGTAGCAGAGAATGAAAGGAACAAACTTCAGGGGGAGCTTGTGAAGGTTCAAACTATCGACCCTACTATGGTTAATGAGTTGCGTATTAAGATTTTGGAGGCGATGCAAAATTTGCAGCTAAGGAACGAGGAGTTGGAGCGGTGTCGAATTGAATATGATCAAGGGATGGAAAAAAAAAATGAGGCCTTAGAGGATTAGCGAGCTCAATATGAGAAAAATTTATAGGAGAAAGATTTCAAATTTGAGGGAAAAAAGGTCCAATTAGAAAAATAACTTTAGGAGACAAATTCCTCTCTTGACATGCATTTGGAAAACCACTCCCGAGCCAAGAAAAATTGGAATAAAGAAATGTGTAGCTTTGAGGAGCAACTGGAATCCGAGAAAAGAAAAAATGTGGAATTGGCCAACGTTATTAACTCGAAGGATACGTAGATCACTTTTCTTAAAAGCTCTCTCCTGACCTCCCCTGCGTAGCTGAATCTTGTTCCATTAGTTAAGTAGTTGTATATTTCTTATTGGGCAAAAATTAAAAAAGCATTCCTAACATTGCAACCCACTCTCTAGTTCATTGCCAGAGGAGCAAAATTAAGCCAGGAGGCTCATAGTACAATTGATCATTTTCCACAATTTATCTTAGAAAAGGTTCTGGAAGCAAAGGATTTTCTCACCAAGCTATATTTGGTCTCTGATGAAGACCTCACCAAGGCAGGAATTGAAGATCAGAGTGTTGTAGACCAGATGAAAAATAAGTTTATCCTATTCCACTCTACCTTCCAGTGCACTAAAGTGGTCGCTGCTACTCTAAACAAAACAATGGACAACATGAAGGAGAGTTTCTCTAGATTAAGTGAGATGGGTCTACCATCCCCATTCCTTGAAGATGGCTATATTGCTACAGCTGAGCAGATTGCAGAAAGAATAGAGAAGGAAAATGACTTGGGTGTTTTCCATAATTTCAACCATCCTCCCACTGCAACTAACATTGAGGGAGTTATTTATGGGTATGTGCAAGATCATCATGGAAAAAATAGGCTCTTAAGTGGCAAAAAATTCAAAAAAATAGGCTCTTATATTATTTTAAAAGTATGTAAGAATAGAATCTGTAGCAAATTGAATGTAGTTTCTAAACTACTAGGTTTATTTTTTATTTTTTAAATTCTGGGTAAGTGCACCAAGATGGTTCCCAAAAAGGGGGCTTAAGTGGCCACTTTTTTTCTTAAATAAAGAAATGTTGACCTTGGACGTGAAATTGAGGATAGTTACACTCAAAATTTTGAGATGGAACAAAAAAAAGGATCGAAGTGCTTCGAGTCTACTTTCTAAACTACTAATTTATTTTGAAAATGGTTGAGATTAAGGGGTTCAAAAGAGGGATGTACAAAATTGGTGTTGTTTTTGTCACAAAAACATAACATAGCAACTCTTGTACGACCTAAGCACGATGAAATTTTTTGTAGTAATTTTAAAATCACTATGGTCAGAAGTTAGCTAATAGCATCTAGTTGGTGCACAATTTTTTTGATAATTTTTTAATGAATATTTGATTCTTTACTAATTTTCTAAGTGGGCACTTCTTGCAAAGCAAAATTTTGGCCGTGCTCCCATTACAAATTTTTGAAAATAATTGATTTTTTTCCTTTTCTTTTTAAAAATTGTAGAATGGAGTCTAGTTTCTAAAAATATAATTTATTTGAAATTTTGATGAACAGTTAATTTATAACAAAAAAACACTAAACACTGCTTTTTGGAAAAAAACATACAAACAAAAGAAATTATGGATGAAAGGCTTAACATTGTCAAAAAGTGAAAAAAATTACATCGTTGGATAGCTAAGAGAGAACCTAACATTACCCATGTTTTTGATTTTGTCAATATTGAACTAGATGCAATCTTGATGGTGAGCACGGACCCGATTATTTGAAAATTTGTAGAATTTGCGAAAACACGTCTCTGGCCTTGTTGGAAATTCCCTCCAAGCCTTTGGGTTAGTATTCCAAGGAAAATAACTTCACTTTTTCTTTGTTTTTAACGCGAAATAATGTGTGCGCATTATAACGTGAGCACGTTTTTAAAAAAAAATCAAAAGTGGCCAGAAAAATGGTACCCAACTTCATGCACCCGCCCTTCTATTTGTTGAAAATTAGAAATTTCAATGCAGTAGTACTTAAATTTCAGGGAAAAAATAAGAAGTAGGTGTCTGTCTGACCACCCTAACCACAATAAAATGATAATATTTTTTATAAGATTTTAGATATAAGTAGAGGACTCATGTCCCAATGTGATGCATATTTTTTTGTAATTTGTTTTCAAGTAAATATCTAATTATGAATTTTTTATTAAAACTTATAAAAAATATAAAAACTCATATGTCTGACCACCTTAACTTGGTCAAAATTTCATGAAATTCATATTTTTCTTTTTTAATCCCATAGTATGCGAAGCATAGAATGTGATGCGTGTTTTGGATTCAAAAAAATTGATACTGTTTGAAAGCTATAGATGCTTTTCAATCAGCCAATCAATCAAGGCTTTAGTCATAATTCAAATAGAAAATGAATAATAATAATTTATTAAATTCAAAGAAAAGAATAATTTATATTGGTGGAAAGCTAAGAATCTCCTTTAAAAACCCTTTTCGTTTCATCAATTTTGGGTAAAAAAAAAGTCGTCAGCCACATACCCTACATATACCCATCATATTGCCACTTTTTGGCCCATCATGATCCTACACATACCCTTATCCACTTGCACAACTATTCTTTCATTGCGAAGTAGGGGTTGGCTTGCCTGAGACACCACCTTATAAGCAGGAGCTCAACCTGGCTGCAGCATAGGAGAATTTGCACAACATAGTCAAGCCATCTGAGGATGATTGGTCACCATTTTAGGTGGCTCTTTCTAAGCTTTGACTCTTTCACCTAGTGCATGGTGCTCTGGTCTATAAACCAGATAAATTTTTGGTTTTCCATTCCTCAAGCGAAATGCCCCTGGTAGTCGCCAAAAGCTGTGAATAAATATTTAACAAGCTCCCTTTGGATTTATCTTTTCTCTAAGTATCTCCCGTGCATCGCAAATAAGCTACTGGGTATGTATAGGATCATCATGGAAAAAACAGGCCCATAAAAAAAAAAAAATTTAGAAAAATCAGAGTTAAGAAACTTGACGTGAAAAATTTCAATAATTTATTTATATTATTTCAAAAATATGTAAGAATAGAATTTGTAGAAAATTGAATTTAGTTTCTAAACTACTAGGTTTATTTTTATTTTTAAATCTATTTGGTGAAAATTTGAAATTCAATGCGTAGTACTTAATTTTTAAGGAAAAATAAGAAGTAGGTGTTTTCGACCACCCTAACCACAATAAAATTATAATATTTTTTTATAAGATTTTAGATATAAGTAGATGACTCATGTCTGCGGATGCATATTTTTTGTAATTTTTCCAAGTAAATAATTAATTATGATTTTTTATTGCAACTTTTAAAAATATTAAAACTCGTATGTCGACCTTAACTTGATCAAAACTTCATGAAATTCATTTTTCTTTTTTAATCCTATAGTATGTGAAGTATAGAATGTGATGCATGTTTTGGATTTAAAAAATGTGATACCATTTGAAAGCTATAGATGTTTTTCAATCAGCCTATCAATGAGGAATTTAATCATAATTCAAATAGAAAATGAATAATAATTATTTATTAAATTCAAAGTAAAGCATAATTTATATTCATGGAAAGCTGAGAATCTCCTTTAAAAACCCTTTTCGTTTCATCAATTTTGGGTAAAAGAAAAGTCATCAGCCACATACCCATCATATTGCCACTTTTTAGCCCATCATGATCTTGTACATACCCTACTCGGCCTTTTTTTCAAAATGTGCTTCTCCCTCCACATGTCTGTTCTACGCTCCCCAGAGGTTTCCTTTCCTTCACATTTTGGGAATCCCCACTGTGCTTCCACATGTCATCATTGTGCACGATCGATGATCGCTTCCCTTCACTTTTGGGTAAAGCTTCGCCCATGTGCCATGTGTCACCTTGGTGCAAGTTTTCAATGGTGAAAGATAAAGGTTCACACGGGCTGCGCTATGCCACCATGTGTCTCTTCGGTGGGTTTTATTTTTGGGCAACGGATAAAGCAAACCGAATGTTGCGATTGGCCGCCACGTGTCCTAATTACTTTACGGGGTGATGACACTTGCCTGCTTGACCTTGCCAGAACCACCACCATCATTTGCAGAGGATGCACCTGAGCCTAGAATGACCAGATGCTTGGTTTCAAATATTTTTTGTTGCAACAACTTGGAGATATACTCAATGTTGCATCATTTTCAGAGATCGTGCAATCTGTTCTATTACTACTCTCCCAGGCGGTGGGAGTTTTCAGCTATATATACTTCTCTCTATTTTGAGGGAAGGGTCCGAATTTTGGAAGAGTAACACTGATTTTAGAAAAGACACCAGGCCTTTATTATTATTTTTATTATTGCAAAAGACTCTCAGACTATGCCAATTGTTCGGCCTTTCTGTTCTTTTATGATATTTGATTATCTTTAGACTGTGTTGTTGTCTGATATTTCATTTGAGAACTTATATAAATTAAATGCAAGTTTGTTGGTCTAAATCATGTCTTATGACTCTTTTTGGTAGTAGGAATGTACGCAATTTTATTTTATGTCAATGAATGGATTATCTATACTTTAATCTTCACTTTTGGCCTTTCTAGAACATTACAAATACCAATTGGGCCCTTAGATCTAAGATTTATCATTCTTATCACTAAGTATTGGCGCATCGCCTTAGATTAAATTTTATTTTATATATCTACTTCATTCTCCCTTTCCAAACCCCCATTATAGAAGAAGTCGACTTCTTTAAAAATTTGGAGGTCACTCAGTTTAGCGTAAAAGGTCCCCCCATAAACTGAGTTTCCCATAAGACACTGTTACCTTGTCAAATTTTGGCATCAACACCTAACATATTCACATTAGGTCTTGGGACCTTGTGAATTAAATGAGCTTATTGATGCCTTATTTGAAATGTTGTAAAGTGTTGTAACACACTTTCACACTTTTCTAGGGTTCTCATTAATAATTATACTTTCTTATGTTTTAATTGGCCCTATTTTGCATCCACAAGCCCCATTTAATGAATCTTTTCAATGATAATCCTGACACTAATCAATACACAATCATAATTCAGGTGTTTCAAGCTTGAATGGCCCAAATTTAGTGATATAGTACTCATTCACCACCTTGGATGAATGATTCCCACCTAAATCTTTTGGTCCCGAACCTGGTTTCACACATTTCTAGGAATTTTTAAAATTGGTCTGAAAAATTAAGCCTAGTGGGACTCATTCACCACCTTCGATGAATGAGTCCTATGTAGTCCAAAATAAAAAGTTATTCAAACTTCTGGTGGGATTTTATTCTCCTAGATCTAGTGTCATCTTGTAGTGTTGTAATTTCAGAAATTCTTGCATAATTCAGTATAAATACAAGGTTCTTTCACTCATATTTTCACATAGCAAACTAAGAAGGAATCAAGTGATCCTTATAGAAAGTTTGAGTTCACAAGATAATTCAAGAGAATTTAAGGGCATATTATCAAGAATTTTAGAGGAGCATTCAAGCATCAATCATCATATCAAGGACATCATGCATCATGTTTGGTTTTGAGCTAACAATTGTGATGTAGGGTTTATGATTCAAGCAAGCATTTCATTCAAGATCTATCACCTTCAAGAAAGATTCAAGATCTACATCCATTGGAGCCATCTCATACATGTTTCAAGCCTCTTATTGCTAGGGTTTGATGAGTTCAAACATCTTTTTTTTTTCATTCACCATTCTCCATTCATATTTCACTCTATTTCACGGTTTAATTACCAAAAATGGGTTTGACCAAGGAAAACCCCTATTCACTAGCCCAACAACATTTTTCCCTCTCCTTTTGTGTGATTTGTAGTTCTAGGTTGCATATTTCTAGAGGAGAAAGATTGTAGAAAATTTGTCAAGAGCTCAAAGTTGTCAAAGTTGTCATCAAGCCTTGGAATACCTTGGAGAAGACTTACATGTTGCAAATCATGGTTTTAGATCCAGAAACCAATCAAGAAGGATAGAGCAGGTAAGGAAGAATGGCATTAGACTTTGAAGCTTTAGAAAAGTCTAACTAGACTAATTCACCACTTCTGGTGAATGAATCCCAGTTCTAGTCAAATTTTAATTTCTTGCAGATTCATATACCCATTTGGCAGATTATTTATTCAAGGGGTAAACGCTTTTGACCGGAGCTATGAACCGGATACAACTATTCAACAATACCACCCCAACGAGGTTTGAACCTTGGTGGCAAGAACAACAATGCCACCTATTAACCATCACACCATGCCACTACCGGCACCCATTTGGCAGATTATTGTTCCCGCACAAAAACCGAGTTTTTGGACTGATTTACCTAGCTTAGAAAATGAGTCCCACTTAGCATTTGAACCAATAATTTTGTGGTTGAATATTGACTTCTCTTACACTCTTAGGGTCTTTCACCTAAAAGGAGAGAGAGATAGAACCCCAAAATTGAAGTGGTTCACTCAAATAAAGGATTGTATGATATGTTTAAGAATAAATGAAATCCTACAAATGCAACTAAATGATGTAATTGAAAAATTATTAATGCTAAACCAATGAAAAATGTAATGTTTGAAAACACAGTGATGATTACAAGAATGAACTAAGAATATGAACAAGTGAACACATAATTGAATGAGACTGAATAGAATGCACTTGGAGGTAGATTGCAAATCTGAGTAGATTCTAAAATGATGGTAAAATCACTATTGATGACTAGTGGGACTTATTCGCCACTAATAGCGAATTAGTCCTCCTACTAGTAAAATCTCCTGAAATAGGTTTCTAACTATTGGGAACTGGAATCTCACAAAATCACCTTTTTTAGCCTTAGGGTGGGACTCATTCACCACTAATGGCGAATCAATCCTCCTCCAAAATTCTATGAAATCAAAGGTCAATTTTATAGCTCCAGATCTACACTTGTCTTCTTGTTGGGCTAACGAGGTCAAATCTACAGAAAATAGACTATAGGTTGTCTCTAAGCTTGAAATAGGGTTTAGTTGACTTGAAACACTTTGTTGACTTCTTGACCACCTTTCACATTTGCCTATTTTCTTGATAAATCTGCATACAAAAGTCTACAAACACACATTTAAAAGGGGGAAAATGGTTAAGGGTTAGACTATAGGGATTTTCCTTGGTAAAATCCCACTTTGGTAATCAAACCATTAATAAAGAAATGACATGAAATAAGTAAGGAAATGATTAATAACAACATGCAAATGTCTTTAACTCACCGCAACGTTGTTGAATAAATATGAAGATATGTCAATTGTTGCTCCAAGACACTTGATGAATGCTTGAGTGAATGATGAAAAGTGCTTGAATGCTTGAGTGAATAGGTGAATTAGTGAACTTGATGAATGGGGGTTGAAATGGGAAGAAAAACACTTATTTATACACACTTATGCCCTAATAACCCAATAATACCTCATCATAGGCTGGCATAAGTTAATTTTGAATAAAAACCCAAAAGAAAATTTGAATTATTTTGAATTTGGAGCTAAGAGGGACTCATTCGCCACCCATGGTGAATGGGTCCCACCTTGGGCTTGTAAGTGGGTGTCAGGAATTGAGTTACATTTAATGTTGTTTATCTTATTTACATTCAAAAATACACTTAATTAAATCTTATGAGTGCATAAAGGGGTCATATAAAGCATAAGAAAGGTGTAAATAGTGAGATCAAGCCTAGAAAAGCATGAAATCTTGTTACAAGACTTTACAACACTTTAGAATAGGACTTGATATGTGATGAAAATGCGATTTTTAGGTGAATTGTAATGAGAAGAGTCTAGAAAAGTGTAGAAATGTGTTACAACACTTCACGACACCTTCGCAAGATGTCATAGTTTGAATATTTAGGACCTAATGTGAATGCATAAGTTACATTGCAACATTAAATCAAAGCAAAATAAACCAAGCATCACAAGAGAAAGATCTAAAAGACCATGAAAATATCAAAGATCCATTTTTTATGGTACATTTATCCCCCACTTTAGTCATAGGATGAACTTGCTTCAAACTCACCCTAAAGTAGCCATGCAGATTGAGAAGGATCCAAATGCACTTATGCTAGCAAGATGGAATGAAAATGATCAAGAGGGATGATCAAGCCCCTAGGATGAAGATCTCATGACAAACTAAACATAAGAAAAAAGGAAACACAAGTGAAAGAGAATGAAAGAAGGAAGAGAGAAAGGAAAGGTTGGATCAAGCTACGATCATTTGTTTAGCTAATTGTGAATCAGATGTAGGCTATTTTTTTGAAAGAGAAAAATGCATACTCACTCTAGGGTGATGGAACACATGGTGGTCTACTAGGAGAGAAGGCCTGAAAGGTGAAACACATATGCTATTTGGTATGCACTCACAAACACATAGGTGGCTATGGGGAAATTTGCATCATGGAATGAGCTTCCCACTCAACCATAACAAAGTTATATCTCCTGATAACTTTAACAAGGTGCCACAAAGGAAAATGTCATTTCCTGCTTCATGAGATGAGTAAAGCTTCGTATCCTTAGAACTCATGAAAAAAGGGGAAGGTACCACAGGCATGCAAGTTGTGTTATGCAAGGTGACAAAGACAAAAGAATGTAAAATGAAAAATTGTAAAATGTAAAAGGAAGTTCAAAGGAGTCTTATTGAATTCATGCAAG
Source organism: Sequoia sempervirens (assembly GCA_007258455.2). Lineage (NCBI taxonomy): Eukaryota > Viridiplantae > Streptophyta > Pinopsida > Cupressales > Cupressaceae > Sequoia > Sequoia sempervirens. Next base: position 288,483 of record VDFB02211960.1, read on the forward strand.
GTTTATCACTTAAGGAAAATTGTGTCTAATGTCTCCAAGAGAGGAGCAATCAAAGAATAGTATATTCAAAACTTAGGGGATGTAGTGCATCACATTAGGCTGCTAAGAAGAAATTAATATGCTAATATAGATCACACTTATGAAGGAAATCATACCCAATGTCATCCACAAAGTGACAAACACATCATATGAAGTAACAAGGCTGCACTAAGAACCAAGAATGCAAATGAAATTATGCCAATGTATACTTTTTTTGTTGGATGTTGGATATTGTGGTTATGTTGCTGATATGTGGTTGTCATTGATGTCAACACTATTAGCATTAGTGGATTTAAAGCTATATATGTCAAGGATATTGATAAAATTGTAATAGAATGAGTTGTAGGTTGTTTGTGGTGAAGTGATGTTTTTTCTGTCAGTGAGTTACGTACATTGTTGATCAGAGGTTGTGGACAAAAGGGTTTCTTGTTGGGTATATCTAGTTTATCCACATTGAGTTTCAAAAATCTGCGTGAAGATTTAATTGAGTTATGAAGATTTGTATTTTGACAGTTTTTCTGTTACTTCAGTTTGTATTCCTGAATAAAGATTATGTGATTCCAGTTAGTTCAGTTGTTGTGGATGCCTCTCTGGTGATTCATGATGCTTGTGGATGTTTCTAGATCATCCTCTATCTTTTTTACACATTTTCATTGATCGTTGAGCATGCAATTCGAGCTTTTCTCTTGAGTGTTCATGTTTTTCATGTTTTTGGCCGACAAGGTGTTGAAGCGTGTTGTGGAATTTTGAGGAGAAATTAATTGAAGTATTTTTTTGTTGGAGATGTTGATTTGGGTCTTCACTATGTTGTGGCTGACCTTGGTTAATTCACATTGAAAATTATCTATTCTTTTGGGCCTATAGTTTGTATTCATTTTATTATTTCTTTGTGGCCGACTTGTAGCAATGTAATTTCATGTTGCCAATATATGAGTGATTGTTTATTCAAATTGAAGTGTTCCCAAAGGTGTGCTTGTGTATGAAATGTGTGAATAATTTCATAATCATTCGAAGGTACAACAAAGTGTGAAGAAGAGTGAAGAAGTGTTCATGTGCTTAATTGGAACTGTAATCAGGCATTAGCATATGCTATTTTCTGAGTTCAAAATCTTGATGGTTTTAATTTGAATCTCTTTGTAAGATAGTTTGTCTTCCTTTGTAATTGACCAGTGAGCTCTAGGGAGTGTGTGTAAATGCATGTGCATTCCCCACTTATTATTCTTATATGTTTAATAGGGTATAATCATGTGGAATGACCTCCATCGTGGTTTTTCCCCTAATAGGGTTTCCACGTAAAAAATATTGGTGTTGTGTGTGTTTTTGATGTGTTGTTGATTTATGATTTCATGGTTAATTATTAGATCTGAGAATAAGGTTAATAAATTGAATAAGTTTGAAATTCGGTGACAACTGATTCACCCCCCTGTTAGTTGTCTTCCCTTGTGTTGCCAACTATTGGTATCAGATCAGGTTCCTTGGAAGAAGTTTAACAACTTAAGGTGATCTGGGATGGCAAGTTACAAGAAGGATAGTCTGAGATTTGATGGAACAAATTATTATATGTGGAAGACTCGAATGGCATGCCATCTGAGATGCATTGGTGAACCCTACTAGAGCATTACAAGTAATATCTATATTATTCCACATAATGGTCCTACTACTTCTGCTGAGATCAAGGATAAGGAAGCTTTGTTAAGTGCTTTGATTGATTCTGAGATGACAAATGTTATGGATTTGAATACTACTTATGAGATCTAGAAAAAGTTGGAAACTTTGTATGAAGGTGATGCTAATGTGAAGATTGCTAAGTTGCAGAGTCTAAAAGGAAAATATGAAATGTTGAGAATGGGTGATCAAGAAAATGTTACTACTTTCATGCAAAGAGTGAATGAACTTGTGTGTGGTATTGGATGTGCTGGTGGAAATTTGGAAGAATCAAAGATTGTTGCTAAAGTGCTTAGATCCTTTCCTGCTGCTTATAAAGTCAAAGCTACAGAGCTATTGAAGAACTCCAGACTATAACAAATGTAATTGAAGATATGTTGGTTGGTAAGTTGACTGCTTTTGAGTTGAGTAAATTTGGTGATGCCCTTCCTAAGGTTGAATTTTCATTTAAGGCTACTACTTTTGGAAGAGATAGACAAAGATATGATCCGAGTGAGAGTTTTTCTAGAAAGACATTCAAGTATGAGGATGAAATCAAATAGATTGAAGAAGAAGAAAGAGAGCTAGAAGAGCTTGAAGCACTTATTGTCAAGAGAGTATCAAGAGGAAAAGGTAATTATGAAGGAAAATTGCCTCTTAAATGTTTTTTCTTGCAACAAGATAGGCCATTTTGCATCAAGGTGTCTGGAAAGAGTTTCTAAACCAAGACATAACAAGCCTAGATTTCAAAAGAGGTGTTACTATGTTGCTAATGAAGATGTGATAGATGATGAATCTGATAAAGGTAAAGACAAATGGGTTTGTATTGCTATCAAGGAAAATAATCTCGTGTCTTCTAAATCTACTAGTTGTACAAATGTGGAGAAATCCCTAGCTGCTCGAATTGAAGAGAAAGGTGAATGGGTAATTGATAGTGGATGTTCACATCATATGACTGGAGACAAAAGTAAGTTTGTAAGCTTGGAAAAGTATGATGGTGGTGTTGTGAGATTTGGTGATAAAATAGCTGGTGTGATCCATGGAAGAGAATGCATTTCTCTTGATGGTAAGAATAATATTGATGATGTCTTGTATGTGGAAGGTTTGAAGCATAATATTTTAAGTGTTAGACAGATGGTTGATAAGGGATACAATCTCCAGTTCAAGGATGGAAAGTGTAGAATATTGAGTTCCAAAAATATAATTGCATCAAGTACAAAAATAAGAGGTAATATCTTTCATCTGAATGCTGCTAGGAAAGGTTGTTTGATTGCTCAAGTTGATGAAAGTCGGTTGTGGCATAGGAGAATGTGTCATGTTATCTTTTATAACATTGTCAAGATAAGTTCTACTAAGGCTATGAGAGATCTACCTTAGAAGTTGGTAAAACCTACTAATGCCATTTGCAAGGAATGTTAGTTGGGAAAGAAAACTAGAATTTCATTTCGAAGTAAACAACATTGTTCAAATGAATTGTTGGAGCTTGTGCATACTAATTTGTGTGGTCCCTCTAGAATCAGAAGTTTACAAGGTTACATGTATTTCATGTTGCTTATTGATGATTATTCAAGAATGATGTGGGCTACTTTCTTAAGGGAGAAATTTGAAGCACTAGAAAAGTTCAAGATCTTTAAGGCTATGGTTGAAACAAAGACTGGTCTAAAGATTAAATGTTTAAGATCAGATAGAGGTGGTGAATTCACTTTCAGTGAGTTTAATTCATTTTGTGAAGAATATGGAATAAAGAGACAATTATTTGCATCGTGAACCCCTTAGCAAAATGGAGTTGTGGAAAGGAAGAACAAAATAGTTAAAGATGTTGCTAGAACTATGATGCTAGAAGGAAATGTTCCTCATATCTACTAGAGAGAAGTTGTGAGTACTGTTGTGTATATTCTCAACTGGGTAAAAATCAAAGGTGATACTGGTAAGACCCCTTTTGAGCTATGGACTAGTCATAAGCCTACTATTAGATATTTCAAATTCTTTGGGAGTAGATGCTATATCAGAAGAGATGGAGATATAGGAAAGTTTGATGCTAAGAATGATGAAGGAATCTTTTTGGGTTATTCTACTAAAAGAAAGGCCTACCTGTGTTACAATAAGAGATTGAAGAAAATGGTTGAAAGTGAAAATGTTAAGGTTGATGAAGACTATAGACACCTAAAAATGGTCTGGAGAATCTAATTAATTAAATACGACTTATTTGATTAATTAATCATAAATTCATCTACTTAGTAAATAAATAGAAATATTTATTTATATTAAGTTCATTATTAATTCTTCTATTTTTCTCTTAATTAAATAAACAAAATTAAAAACTTTGTTTTATTTAATTATTATCATTTTTATCATATTATTTCTCTCTTAATTAAATAAACAAAATTAAAAACTTTGTTTTATTTAATTATTATTATTATTACTTCTTTTATACTTCTATCATAAATTAAATACACAACTTAAATAATTTGTGTTATTTAATTACCTCATCACATTTCTTCTTAATTAAATAAAGATATTCTAAAATCTTTTATTTAATTATCATTTTCCTTTTGTTTTAATTTAATAAACAAATCCTATAGTTTGATTTATTAAATTATTTATTCCCCTTTTGCTAAATTTAAACAAATTAAAATTATTTAAATTGATGCATAAATCATATTCCTTTTATTACTCACCAATAAAATTAGATTTTTAAAATCTAATTAATTCAACTCTCATTCACGGGAAGAGCTTCAGGGACAAACCTGCAGGAAATCCTCTCCATCTTCTTCCTCCAATCTTTCCTCTCATCTTTCCTGGTGTTTTCATGGGGAGGAACAATCCTCCATGATCAGCTCCATCTTCTCATCCCATGCCATTCAATTCTCTAGATTCAATCCCAGCCTTTTATCCTGTACCCCTGTGCAAATGTGCTACCGTGAAAGCTATAAATACAGGTCTTTGGCTATAGGAAATGGATCCTAACTTGTGCAATTTTACTCTACAGGTTTTCCAAGCATTCAAGCATCCAGCATTCATCCAACATCCATCAAATGTTCATCAAACTTTATAATTTATTAATTATGGCTATTTACAGTAGTTTCTTTCTTAGAAGCTTTGTTGTAGAATCATTTTAGTTGCATTATTAAATCATATAGGAATAGAATTAGTTTAATTCTCATTATCTAAGTGTCATTTCAATAATCTAATTAGCTTCTAAAATCTGAGAGCAAAGTAGATTAGAGAGATCTTTAGAGTTAGAGAGCAATAAGACAGCTTCAGAGGTTCTTGTGTTTAAATTGGTTTAATTTTTCTTGAATCTTTGCTATTATGTCTTATTTAGAAGTGTAGATGCATTTTATATTGTTTAACTCATTCTTACACTTACATTTTGGTGCCCACCATGGGGCCTAACCCCATATTTTGCAATTTTTTTGTGAAAAGTGTCTTACAGGTATCAGCGTGTTTGTTTTAGCGGAACCGTGGTTTTTTATAGCGCATCGGTCAGATCCTGTAGCACGTTGGAGGAAAACTATAGCGCGCCACACAACTGTTTTAGCACCTCAACTGACTATTTTAGCACCTCAACACAATTCTGCAGCGCCTCAGGGCTCTGTTTTAGCGCCTTAGATTTAGTGTTTTGATAGTCAATCTTAAAATGGCCATATCTTGGTCATACAGATGTCTTTTTCAATGCTTTTTTTTTTGAAATGGGGTAGAATTTCATAAGATATGCAATGGTGTAGGTATTTATCACTTTTGTAGAGTTAAATTTTTTAATTTTATATTTAAAGTCAAATCACATTATAACTTGGTCTAAGGTTTAGGGTTTTCTTGCTTAATCATTCATCTAACACTTATATCTTCTTATTTCTTGATCTCATCTAACATTTGGAGCATTTACACAAGTTTTAAGAAGAAAATAGAGCATTGAAGTGAAAGAAAGAGCATTTGATATTCATTGTAATAGTGTTTTCAAACACTCATGGGAAAATAACCCATCATATATTTTGTTTCATTCATGCTTTAGGACCAAATAACATTGATAAAAATGTATCTTTTTTATCTGGATCCGATGCATCTATGGCCAGATTTTGTTCTTTAATCTCTTTTTGGTTAAAATTTATCAATCCTAGGACAGAAAATGGGTTAAAATTTATCAATCCTAGGATAGCAAATGGATAAAAATTGATCAATCCTATGATAGAAAATTCATCATTTCTTGTGGGATTAAAATTGAACATCATGCTTTTTATGGAGCAATATCTCCATATAGATTAGATAATTTATCTTTTGGGTTTTAAAAAGTGAACAACTTCTTTGCTATGATTGGGTGATAGGTTTATGCTCTCCCCTTGACTAGGTGCATCAGAATACCAAACTCACTTTTACTTTGCACATTTTCAAGCTTTCATTAAAACCTTTAGGTAGGCCTACCGTACTGGGAAAAAGTACTCACCCTACGGGAACAACCTGAGTGGGGACAGCCAAAAGCCATGGCATTCCAACCCACTTTAAAATTTATGTGAATTTTGGGAAACCCTTTTTCAACAGAAGTGTGCAGGATAACCATCCCCAAAATCTTTGTTCTAAAGATTGGGAGGTCTCTCGAGGGAGTTTATCCATTTTTCGCTCTAAACGGAAGCCCTATCTAAGAACCTAGAAATAGAAGCACGCTTGTCAGTTCCCGAACATTGTAATACTTAGTGGTGCAGGGGTGGGGAAGAATCTACCCTCAAGCACTCACCATATAATTTCCAAGGATTGTTTGCTCAGGGGATCCGGTATCCACTTCTGTCACTCTGAGTACGCACCTGGAAAAGACAAAAACACGGGCGCCCTCTAGGGGGTGACATGGCTGTGTGAGTTGACACAATTCCAAGCTATGGGTCGTTCGAGTATATAATGATGACCTTTTGTCTCTAGGAGTGAGTCTGTTTGAATTGTCTTATCTTGTTATCAAACTAGTGAAAATCAAGAAGAACCATGTTTGGTTCTTGAACATACACTCTTTGTTTAAGAATTTAGGATTTAATAAACAACAGTTCTATTTTTGCTTGCTATGTTTTCTTGTCATTAAAACAGATAAGATCATCCCAAAAAGAAACACAAACCACCATGGCTGAAATAGAGGAGGATCAATTGAATGCTTTAGCTTATCAACTAAAGAACCTTCAACAACAAATATGGGAAACAACCACAAAGAGATATCTAATGCAAAACATCTACCCATATCCTCTTGACCAAACAATGAACATGAGACCTTCTTCACCAACAACTCCATCATCCAAGTTCAATATCTTTGAATTTTTCCAAAATTTCAATAAGCCCAAATCTCAATCCTCAAATACAAATGATATTGAACAATATTATCATATCACGCATTTATCTCCATCCACCATAAGCCAAAATGAACCTCAAGATTCTTTCACCCAAGTTAACAATTCCATCCAATCACCTTCTTCTATCATATCCTCAACATCCAATGATTCATGTCAGAATCTCACTCCAAAGCATGCTAGCATAGACTCCCCTACACATCAAGATCAAAATATTCTTTCCACTCCATCCAATGATTCCACAATCTCACAAAGTCTTCCCATTTTTTATCAAGATCCCATTTCTCAAGAATCTTATGACGATCCCCTCCTTTCACTTTTCATCCAAAATAATTCACATCCATCTCAAGAGACAAGTATCCTTCCAAGTTCTTTTTCCACATCATCTAATCAATCCATACCATATCATGATTCTATTGCATCATAATATCATGATAGTTATTCCATCCTATCTAATTATTTCTTACCAATTGATGATCAAGACACGCTTTCTACGAAATCTAATGATTCCTTTCCTCATCAAAATCAAGATATGCTTCCATTCAAGGATACCCTTTCATCCCATGAAGATGTTTATCCTTCTCATGATCAATATATGTCTTTCATACCACCTCATGATCCTTTTCCAAGTCAAGATCAAAATATCCCATCATCCCCATGTCAAGATTCTATTGCACCTATTCAAGCTATCCACGAACCCCACACCTATAAATTAGGATCCTCCACCTTTATCCATTCTGGTTTGCTTCCAACACCTATCCTTTCATCCATATCATATCCTCCCCAAAATGAACTTGCATCTTGTTTTTCACAAACAATACATATCCCATTGGTAAACAAATGTGTCAAACTATGAACTACAAAGGCAAAGGATTAGAAATTCATGAACAAGGTATCCTAGAACCCCTTTCTATTCAAAAACACCCATATCACCATGGCCTTGGTTATACACCTAAGTGTCCTAGTGCATCAAACCTACCATCTATCCTAGGTCCTCATCCTAGTCCATCAAAATTTCCATCTATCCTAGGTCCATATCCTATTCCTCAAGAACAACAAAGGCACACATCTTTGATGCCCTTTCAAAATTCTACCCACATTAACTCATCCATAATACCTCCATACCATTCATCTCAATCCACCCCTCCCATTGCTCTTGGAAGCAATTTGGGTGCCAAATATCAGAAGCTTCTATATCAAAATCCACATGTATCAAAGGATCAACATGTCTCCTCGAAGAGACATGCAAAAATAAAAGAAAACTTGATCCAAAATCAAAGGAAAAATCAAAAAGGCCACAAAGGCCCATCAAATCAAAAGGAAATTTTCAAAGACCACAAAGGTCCATAAATGAAAAATTTTCAAGGCCACAAAGGCCCACTAAGCAAATATCAAAGTCAAAAATCATGTGGATTCCTAAAAGTCTCATAGAAGCAATAAAATCAAAATTGGCATCCAAATTTTCTTATCCAAAAGCTTCCTCCAATCTTCCATATAATAACCTATCACTTTCCAAATCCATTCTTCCTACATCACTCCACCATCCTTCAAGGTGTGTGCCAATGTTGAGCTTGTCATCCTTTCCATCTATCCATTATCCAACCTTCATCACCCATCATTCCCCTTTAATCCAAACCTTTGCATAAATCCTTAGTCTCTTCCATCATACCATTAATCTACCAGCATTTATGAGTCTAATCCCCATTGCCATGGTTAATTAAAGGGATAATTGGTTGTGAAACTCAATGTTAAAGTCCTTCCTCCATCTCCCTATCATCCATATCCTATCTTCCATATTCCTCTTGCACTCTACACTTAGGGGCAAGTCTCATCCATCTTATCATTCATGGTCATTATCCTTTCTACACTCATTCCTTACATTTCCACTTTTGATCTTGATAAGGTTAAGAATCTTCTTGAACATCATATATGCTTATCCTATATGCTTTATCCATATCTTTCATACCATATCTTTTATCTCATCCATATTCCATCATTCTTACTAGATACATCCTTTCTTTTCATCCTTGGTTTTGATGAGGAATGGGGGCAAAGCACTTGGTCCTTGTGTATATATCTTGTCTAGTTGATCTTGATCATCCCATTCATTATCGTTATCCTTGCATTATTCCATTCCATATCTCCTAGCTTATCAAAATCCATGTCATCATGTCCATTTGCAACCTTGAATCTTATCATGGAAATCATATTTGAGCCTAGCTGTAAAACATTATCCAATCCTCATATCTTTTGTCAATCAATCATCAACAATCATCAATCTTTTTGTACTTAGAGGATATCAGTAATCCTAAGTACTTATCATCATCATGCCTTATAGAATCAATCATTCTTGGCATATTAATCAATCAACTATTGTCATCTCTCAACAAGAGATATGTTGCTTGTGTAACATGTTTTGCAGTGACTTTTATTTTGATCTATCATTTATCCATGGTTACATTACCTCTATTGTGGTTCATCTTGTTCCTTCAATCGGTCATACCATCTCATTCCAAATCAAATATCTTGAAAATCCAAAAACATCATAAAATCTATCAAAAACCAAAAACATCATAAAATCTATCAAAATCCAAAAACATCATAAAATCTATCAAAATCCAAAAACATCATAAAATCTATCAAAATCCAAAAACATCAGAAAATCCAAGAAAATCAAAACAAAAAAAACATTCATAAAATCGCAAAACACAAAAATAGAGTCTGTATCGGTAGAACTACATGGTCTTTGCGTGTATAACATAGGCAAGACTAATCTTTGATCAGTCCCTGAGGCCCCTAGGATAGGTCTTTAGGTTAGGTCTTTTGGTCGAACGTCTGAGAATATCATGTGAACATTAGCACACACATTTCAACATCGATGATCTAATCTGAACAATGATTTGAAAATACATTAAGTAGAATTTGAATTCTTGTACTTCTCTTTTTATCATTTTCTTATCATTTCTTTGGAGCTACTCGATGATGTATTGAACTAGAGAAGCAAGAAAGGAGAATGATACTTTTCTTTGTTTGCTGTTTGTGAGTTAGTCATTATTATTTTGTGAATTGTCGCGGGAAGTGCTCTACCAAGTATCATGGATGACATTCCAATTCACTTAAGAAAATGGTTAATTCTTGTCTGTTTACGCAAGAAATGCTCAGGTCATCTTGGTTTAATTATACCTTGATGCTTGTGTTCACTTGCAATATCAAAAATCATGAAAGAAGTACTCAGGTCATCATTGGTCTATCTCATATCATTGATGCTTGTATTTTCTTTCAACATTTTTAAAAGCTCAGTGATGATACAAAGCAAAATCAAAAGATTATTGAAATGACACTTAGAATTGCATGGTTAAAATAGATTGCATCCATATTAGTCTTGCATATGCATTTATTGATTGTTTCAAAAGCTACCAAATTTCAATCTCAAAAGCTACACGTATTCCCTCTCTACATCATATCACCATCTCTTCAATATTTCTTAGGATATCATCTCTTTCTGAATCATTTTCTTTCATTTTAGTCATCTCAAATTCCATCCAATCTTAATCTATTAATTCTAGCACAAATCATTTAATCACATCCTTGGTTTTGCTCCCAACCTTGTTACAAGCCTTTATCCAATCATCATCATCATCATCATCATCGAGATGTATCCTTCCCTATCATTTTGTGTTGTTTCGGGATGTATCCTTCCCTCATCAACAACACTCTTATCATCATCATCAATCAATCTTGGCTTGCAACTTGACCAGGGCAACATCACGTTTATCCTTGAATCCATTTGTGCTTACTTTCTTTTCATCTTCTCCTTTCATTATCTCTTCCTCATCCCATACCCTATTCTATTCATCATTTTGCATCATCAAGTCCCAGTACATTAATCGATCTTATACTGGGGCATATCAATCAATCAGTGAAGTCAAATCACAAATCAACAATCTTATCAAATCAATCAACATCAATCAATAAGTCTATCAATCAATCAAATCTAATCAGCTTTGTTCAAAACTTGTGATCATCAATCTATCATTCAACCTCGCCTATCATGAGGTTAATCATTCAATCAATCAATCATTGAACCTCAACTATCATAAGGTTAATCATTCAATCAATCAATCATCAATCTATCATTGATCCTCACCTATCATGAGGTCAATTATCAATCAATCTATCATTGAATTTCACCTATCATGAGGTCAATTATCAATCAATCTATCATTGAATTTCACCTATCATGAGATCAATAATCTTCTAATCTATCAGGATCAACAATCAGTTGACGTGATCATCAATCATCATCATAATCAACTGGAGGAATCAATATTTCTTTATCGATAGATAAATCGTTTCTCTATCATCAAATCATCATCAAATCTAAAATTCATCAATTTATCTCCCAAGGGGGCATATATCATTATCATTTCAAAATTCAACATCTGGGGAAAATCAGGGGCATATCTTAAAACTTTTCGTCAATACTGGCAGCTGAGGCAAAATTTTCTTTGAAGCAATGCGTAAACACATCACTTCAAAGAGGGGCAAAATGTAGACACCTAAAAGCAGGTCTAATTAATTAAATACATTTATTTGATTAAATTAGAAGCTATAATTCCTCTACTATTTAAATAGAAATAAAAATTATTTTATTTATATATTTCATATTTATTTCTTCTAAATTCTTCTTTTATTCTAATTTTAATTAAATAAGCAAAATTAATACCTTTGTTTTATTTAATTATTATTATAATCAAATTCTCCTATTTATAAAGATCATATTACTCTACTTTAATTAATTAAATAAAGTTCACATACTTTGTTTAAATTAATTAATCACTCTTCTTTCACTTTTAATTTAATAAATAAAACTCCTATAGTTTGTTTATTTAAATTAATATTCTATTCTCTTCCAATTTTGGGAATAAATCAAATAAAATATTCCTAAAATCTTCTTAAAACCTCCACCTCATCAAATCTCAACAATAAAATAAAACTATTCAGTTTTATTAAATTTTTCAACAACCAACTCTTGTGCATTTACGGGAATGGCCATGAAGGGCTGTCACAGGAAAATCTTCTCCTATCCTCTTGCCTGGTGTTTTCATGGGTAGAAACAATCCTTCATGATCAACTCCACCTTCTCATCTCATACCATTCAATTCTCTAGATTGAATCTCAACCTCTATTGTGTTTTCCCTCCACAAATGAGAGCCATGAAAGCTATAAATATAGGTTGCTGGCTACAGGAAAAGGATCCTAACTTGTGCAATCTTACTCTGTAGGTTTTCCAAGCATTCAAGCATTCAGTATTTATCCAACATCCATCAAACATTCATCAAGCATTTTAATTCATTAATTATGTTTGTTTACAGTAGTTTCTTTCTTAGAAGCTTTGCTGTAGAATCATCTTAGTTTGCATTATTAAATCATATAGGAATAGAAATAGTTTAATTCTCATTCTCTAAGTGTCATTTCAACAATCTATTAGCTTCTAAAATCTTAGAGAAAAGTAGATTAGAGAGATCTTTAGAGTTAGAGAGCAATAGGACAGCTTCAGAGGTTCCTGCATTTAAATTGATTTAAATTCTCTTGAATCTTTGCTATTATGTCTTATTTAGAAGTGTAGAGGCATGCTTAAATTGTTTAACTCATTCTTACACTTACAATTTCCTCAATTGTGAAAAATTTGTTTAACTCATTCTTTCACGTGCACTAGTCTTGAGTGGAAGATTGAGCCAAGGTGTTTGAGTTGAGACATGAGCACATTAGGGGTTATTGTTAATGCAAAAGAAGCTTTGAGTATCCTATTTGCCATACTTGTAGGATGGATATGGGGAGATTTGTATTCCCAAATGTATATGTGGATGTGGATTTGGTCAGGGATATTGCAGCCAGATATAATCCAATGTCCAAAATTGTTAGGGCATGTGATGGTGTTGAGGTGGTCAAGATCACCAAGGAGGAGATTGCAGTAGTTTTCAAACTATAGGAATGGAATGAATATATGGTCCCTAATGATAGTGATTCTCCTCCAAGAATTTCTTCTCCCTCAGAGGAACAACCAATTAAGAGACAAAGGGTAGAGAAGAGCCCAGTAGTGGATTATTCTAATAGTGATGAGGATAATATTGTGATAACTTATGAAGATATGCAATAAGGGATTCCTTCTTCCCCAAGGGAAGTTGCATCAAGATATAGGACAAGTATCATGGAGGATGATTCTTTCATTAAGACACAAGCATTCTGGGATTTCACATGGAGAGCAAAGGCTAAAGAATATGTAGTGGGGTTTGTAGTTGAAATAATTTTACATCCCAAAAAATGCCAGAGAATGTTATCCAAGACAATGTGATGCAAGAGATGAAGAAGCAATTTAATAATATTACTCCTGAGGAGGCATGGGAACTTGTGCCAAAGAGTGGTTTTTTGTTGTTACCTGAATGGGATATAGCTGATGCAGTGGTACTTGATACAATAAGAAGGATTGATAAGCCTTTATTTCATACTAACAAAGAAGCTAGGTTGGCACTTCATGGATCTGCATTTAGTCAGGAGCATGATGCCTTGGAAATATGGCCATTTTCTCTTAGTTCAAGAAAGCCAAAAATTTTAGATCTTTTCAACTTTAGTGGAAAATTGATTGTATAGAGAGTTGTAGATACTCCAACATTAGAAGCCATTGACATGACTATAAATTTTGTTGAGTTGACAAAAGCAAAGGCTGAGCACCTCACAAGTGACAAGGATACATTTTGAAGCAAGTACCAAGAGATTCTAGTAGAATATAATAAGAGTCACCAGAGGGTAGCTGATCTTGAAATAGAGTGAGAACTCTAGAAATGTTCAACAAGTTGAAATGATGAAGTACTAATCAATAGCTAGGTCAAGCCACACTAATCCCATTTCTCCTATAATTCATCCTTAATCTCCTCCACATGAGCCATTTTTGTCAATTGTACCTTACAATATGGGTCAAGTGCCCATTATAGTAGAGAATTTGATTCCATTAGAGGAAGCTCCATCCACTAAACCCATCCTATTAATTAGATTCATTATCATTCCCCTATTGGCAATGAATATACTATGGAAGAACCAAGCCTTCCTTTTCAAGCACATGTGGCTTGTAGTTCCCTTAACAACTCTCCTTCTAGGGAGAATATCATGGAATTAGACTGTGGAAAATAAGTGGTTCTTGATTGCCTTTACTTTGATATACATCAAAGGGTGATCCCATAATACTGGCTTACAATTTTTGGCCAAACTAGACACTAAATAATTTTTTCTAACTAAATCTTCACATTCAAGCACCTATAGCAACTAAACCATGAGGAATTTGAAGATGATGCAAACTAGAGTTTCGTGGCATTTTTTCTATAGATTCTAAATATATTTTTTTCAAAATTTTTGGAATCAGATTGTACTTCTTTTCCATCTCCCTTGAAAACTAGTTTTTTTCAAAAAACATTTTTAAAAAGTGACGCTCACCATATAACACCTAAATTTCTTTCCATGAAGGATAAAATTCTAATTCTTTTGAATTTAGATTTGTAACTCTGATATCTAGTGATTCCACTTGGTTATATAGTCTTTTATTGATTTTTTTCCCTTAATCTAGTTTCAAAGTCAAACCAATTACAATTCAAACATAGGAAGACCGTATAACACAACTTGTTTTCTATGTATCTAAATTCAATTTATTTCTTTTTTTTGGATCAAGGACTTGAATATCTAGTGTACTCATATTTTTCAATTTTTTTGTTGATAATCTTCTATTTTTCCACATGTGTAGAACAAAGAGCTTGATTTTCTGTGAAAAACCTACATTCACAAGAAATAAAAAATAAATATAATAATCAAATTTAATTTAATTAAAATTATACTTTTTTGGAAGATTATAATAAGTACTACATACTTCAAAAAATAAAATTTAAAATGAATTCATTTGATCCCCCAAAAGGTAAATCAAAAGTGGCTTTTTATCAGCATTTTGATAGGTGTAAAGGAGACTCTATTATAGGTATGGTTTAAAACTAGTAGAGTTCTATCTAAGAAGGATTTGTATAAGGTGGTTTGATCAAACCATATTCAATTGGAATAATTTAAATGGAACTTTTGAAGGCTTGAATCATTATATTTTCTAAAAATATGTGATTTCAGCAAAAATCAGGATCTCCCAGAAAGTGTAAACCACTATTGTAGCAACACCCCAAAATGAGACTATTGAGGATATCAATGTACAAGTGTCCCTTAAATCCCCTTTTATCAATGGAACTCATACATATCTTTTAGTACATCCTTAAAATCCTCTCATCCTTTACCCACCTTCATTCAACCTCAATAATCTCACATCATCCTTTCAAACTAGTGGTCTTGAACATCATTTTTCCCAAAACATTCAAACTATCATCATACAACACACTCATGATTTGAATTCGCTATGTTTTTTATCATCCTATAATGAAGAAGATGAAATATCACAATCTATAGAGTCTTGTGTAGGTATGAAATCTAAAAAAAAAACCTTTGATCCCAATCACACAACCATTTTCTCCTCTTGATTAAGAAGGTATCTTGTCAAGACTTCTCCATGATAATTTGATCACCCTCCCTCCTATAACTTGAAAGAAATGTAATTCCAAGACTTTAGTTTTTGCATATCATAGAGTCCATGGTGATTCCACCATTGAACATTATGCCTTGAGTCATAAAATTCAACATTTGCAAGAGTTTGGCATGCTTCCCTTTGTGGGGGCATCTAATTCCTCTAATTTCTATTGATTTTCACTCTTGCATGCATTTCATCAATCCTTTGGCTCACCTTTTTCTTGCACTTAGTGGGGTCAAGGGGTTTACTAGCCTTTTTCTTGTATGTCACTTGTCATTTCCTCCTTTGGCTAGTTATTAAATTTTCATGAATACATAAGAGCAAGCTTGGGATGTGGATGACATGCCTTAAGTTGGCTCGCATATGACATACTTCCATTTTTCATGACATAGCTTCTCAAAAACATATGACTTGGCAAAGGGATTTCTGGTTAAGCTCTCATGTCTTCTTCTTTCTTCTTCTACTTTAAAGAATTTTCTCACAGAAAGAGTGCTTGTAACTACTTTAAAGTGGGGACATATATCACCACTCACATTTCATTGTGCAGTTTTCTTTTATTGCGATTCCCTCTGTTGGAAGCATTAGGTGCAATGTTGCCTAGGATGAGATTGTTTTCACTTATCCTCTCTTTGACACATTTAACATGATGTTACCTAAGATGATACATTACACGAATTAAGAAAAATTCCTTTGAACATCTTTTACATTTTTACATTTTGCATTTTTTCCACCTTGCATAATGCAACTTGCATGACTGTGGTACTTTGTATTTTTATTCATAACATTTATTTCCTTATGGTGCCTTGTTAAAGTTAGCAATGGGTATAACTTTGATATGGTTGAGTGGGAAACCCACGTAGTGTCATGAATTTTCCCCATAGCCACTTTTGTATTTGTGAGTGCATAATTTACACACCTAAAATTTACCTAGGCCTGTGAACTCAATTTTCTCCATAATTCTTCTTAACATAATAAAAATATTTAATTATGTCCTATTTTCCAAATTCAATTATTAATTAAATAATTCTTAATTATTTAATTAATTCAAATCTTCCTGAATATTTAAATAAATAGATTTTCTTTATTTATTTAAATAGATCATCAATATCATATGTCCTCTTATTATTAAATAGGTTCTTTAATTTATTTAATTATTGACCTCCTTATATTTTTCATCATAATTAAATAATTATCTTTAATTATTTAATTGTCTTATTTGACTTTTCCTCCAAATTTTAATAAAATTATTTATTTAAATTGTCATTTCCCACATTCTATTTTATTTTTGATAAAGGGGTAAAATGGGTTTTACAGGGACCCGAAACCACAAAGTTTACAATAAAAAGGAGAGGACACAAAAGTCCAACTGAAAAAACTAGCTGCCCAAAAGAAGAGAGAAAGAGCCAGCAGCAACCACGTGAAGTAGACCAGAAAGGTCAAACCAAGTAAATAATTTTAAATTAATTATTTATCATCACATGACCCCACCTTTTTGAATTAAATCAATTTTTAATTAAAAATAATAACTATCCCTCTTAAATCAAACATATTCTATTATTATTGTATTTTCTAACTCCCTTCTTTTATGTCAAATGCATTCTTATCCCCTAATTTGATTTTCTTAAATTAAATCTTATCCACTCATTTTGAATTCATGCTAATGTTGCCCTAACCCTAATTTTGGATTGTCATATTGAATCTTGTCCATTGATCCTAGGGAATTTGTCAATCTTAATTCTTGGCCTTTCATCCAAAATTTTATTTTCTATAAAAAAGGAAAATTTGCTCTCATTTTACCATCTCTTGGCTTCATCTCTTAGTCTCTTAATCTCTTGCATCTTCGCATCTTGGTATGCTTTAGGAATACTATAGTCTTTTGCTTACTAGTTGCATTGTGCATATTTTAGCATTTCATTCAAATACTTCAACATTTGCTTGCTCTTAGCATTGCCAAATATTGCTCACACAAAATCTAAGGGCACATCACATATTGGAGCAAGTTGAGAAGGTGTAATGGAGGTCAACCATGGAGATTTAAGACATTTGGTGAGCTTGATCCTTTATGTTTTCATTTTTTTTTCCTTTGTACTTCATTATATTTTTGGGTTTTTGTGTTTATGCATTAATTTGCTAACCCTAGGGAAATTCCCATAGTTACATTGGAAAACCAAACAATCATTTTTTTTATAGTTTTCGTATAGACTTGTTTTAGATTTTTTGTAGGTAAAAATATGGAATGACACAATCATAGCCTTTTGAGATGCAAACACCATATCACGATGCATCTACCTTCAGAAAGAATGCATATGCTTTGTCAAGCCGCATTGCAAGCCCTAACAACACAACTGACATCTAGAGCCACATTTGCAAACCAGAGTGATGCATTTGATCCTGAGTCATATTTTTTTTACCTAGAGATACATCTACTTGTTGCATTTCTAGTATTCAATCTCATGACACATCTGCTCTGTTGTGATGCATTCGCCTGGGTAACATTTATTTTCATATTTTCCTATATTTTTCTAGATTTCATTTCTTTCTTTTTAGGTTAGAGATTTTTTGTTTACTGATCTATTTTTTATATCATGTGGCAAGCTGGGAAAGGAGTCTATTCCCTTGTTGTTCCTGTTTTTATTAATTTTCACAATCTTAATCAAACAAACAACTACAACTTTGCATTTACATTTCATGTGTTAAGATGAACATGCATGCACATTCATTGGATTAAAAAGAATGCAGTCATGCATTACAACTCATGGGTTTAAAATGAATTTGCATTATCTCATGACATTGGTTTAAAATAAAGACTATTTGTCTCACATTTCATTTTGTGGATTTAAAATGAACAAGTGTCTTGTGTGTTTTCTGGTATAGTGATACTCTCCCAAGTGTGTATGTCATTCTCTTACGCTTTGAGAAATATGAAGAAAACAAAAATACTAAGAGATTGTTACTTTATCACCCCTCACATTTCATTTTGGGTTTAAAATACAAAAAATTTCTATGTGAGTGGAGTATATAGTGTGTGTTCTCTCTTTATTCATGCAAAATAAAGATTCATTAAACTATGGATATACTTTCTTTCTTTTCTTTATGTTAGAGGGCCTACCTTGTGGGAAAAATTAATCACATAAGGGAATGACCCAACCGGTAACACGCTAAATCCAAGTGACTTTCAACTGGTATATAAGTTCGGGTACTTGAATAGAGGCAAGGATCATGAGGATGGTTTCGATGAGAAAGGAAAAAATTGTCTCTCATTGCATGGATCATCCCCCATGAACATAAAGTTAGTACTAGAACCCTTATTATAGTTGACCAAAAACCTTTAACTATTCTTTGGTGAAACAACGACCATTGCAAAGGCATCCGCATTCTTGAAGTTTTAGTAGAGATGATCAGTTTTCCATGGGATTTTCATGGGCAGTGGAAGCTTCATTGACCTGAGAAGTGAGTGCATTGTAAGGGGGAGCCTATGTGGCCAAGATTATTAATTCATCTGCTAAAATTAAGTGTGGTTGGAGTAAAATCCATGTGGAATCTAAAAGCATATAGTCATTCAAGCCATAGGGTTGTACTTGTCTTCTATGTTGTTGTTGTCACAAAATTTCAAAGAAAATGTGTTTGCCAAGTTTTTTTCAAACCAAATGAACAATTAAACATCCTTTTCAGATTTGGAAACAATCATTCAACTTGAAACAATTCCAAAATTTGGCCAAAATTGTGAAAACCAGACTTTATCTAGATTGCAATGCATTTGCTGCTCTGTGCAACTCATCTAACTTGTTGGATCACATGTGCTAAACTATAAAGAGACATCTACTCAAAATGCAACACAATTGAAATCTTGAGTTGCATCTTCTATCCATAAAGATGCATCTACTCAAACTATGAGGCAATTGGCCTTTTGCATTGCATTTTCCACTTCTTCTAACACATCTACTTGTCATCAGAATCATTATCAAAACTATCGCATTTTCATTTCTTGCAATGCAATTGCTACCTTAAATGACACATTTGACATATTGCAATGCATTTATGACATGCAATGACACGATTTCCTGGCAAAACCAAATAGTCCAAAATGTGAGTCCAAGCACTTTCAACAAACATCTATCCTATATTTTACCACATTTACCATTTTGCAATGCAATTGCAACCTAGAATGATGCATTTTCTATTTTGAACTGCATTTGATACCCAAAACGACACATTTTCCTGTCATTTTAACAAATCCTTGTCATTTTCTAACTCCAAAACCAAGCACTTTCAATCTATCTTTAAATTTTTTTCCTTAGTGGTCTCTATCCAAAATCAAACAAACAACATACCTTAGGCTTGAGTCATATCATTTGCATTGACATTCTTTAGACTTCATTATCATGTTTTCCATTGACCTTGATTTTCTTGTTGGCCAAGTTGAATACAAATTGCTCTGTAATCATCAATACCAACAAGCCTTAAACTTCATATGACAACTCCTCTAATCCAAAAACCAATTTCCTTCTTACCAACAACCCATAAATACTAATCGTCCATCTATCTACCCTCACTATCACATGTCCCTTAACACAAACCCCACCATTAGGTCACAAAAAATGTAGACTTCTCACCCTTATCCTAACCTTGACAAGGGAAACCAATTATCCACTAGTCCATTCCAAGTCTCCATGTCATATTCTAGTCCACCTATCAATCCCATCCAATTCTACATGTATTATTAACCATCCACTAACCCATGTCAAGTCTCCACATCTTACCATATTGAACCCATCCAAGTCTCCATGTCCTATCTTAGTCAACCCTACACCAATCCAGTCCAAATCTCCATGTCCTATCCTAGGCCTTCATCCACCAATCATTGCCAAGTCACTCCATCCCAAGCCACATTTAGTCATGAAAATCCTATCATTTCCCAAGGTCAAATCCCATTACCTACACTTGACAAAGAAGTCCAAAATGATCCACTCCTTGACCTTTACACTATTCATGACCAAACACTTGACCATATTTAGGAACTAACTATTCACACTTTCTAAAATGAGACACATTCATCCATGGGAAACATAGATGATCTTCCTCAAGATCAAGAGTCTTCCATTATGGACATATTTGCAAATGATCAAGCTATAGCCAAATTTATTGGACTCTATGATAATGACCATCAAGATAGTTTCGACATCGACTTGGAAGCACCAATAGAATCATCTTAACCTGATATGTTACAAGATCATACCAAAGATATCAGTCAAAATTATATCCAACATGAGAATGAAGCTAAGACACTTTATCAACTAGGGTCATTTATCTTTGTCAGAGTAGGATTTTTCGTGGATGAAAATATTCCAAGTAATAGTGTCCACATACATCATGATGGATTAGCATCTTGTTTTCAAAAAATACATACCCCATCACAAATAGAATTTTTCAAAGCATGCAATATCAAGGAAAAGGACTAGGCATACATGAGCAAGGCATTCTTGAACCAATACCGCTTTAGGAAAATTATAGACATCAAGGTCTTGGCTATTCTTCAGTCAACAAATCAAATAATGTCAATGGAACCTCCTCGATAATGGGGACAATTTTGTTAGATACAAACATCAAAATAGAGTCCATGAGTAATCCTTTTCATAAGGTTGTTGCCAACACTCCCTCCATCCATACCATAGCCCATCGTTCTCAACATCTTAAACCTTCCCTTGGGAACCAATAAAAAAAAAGGTATTACAAAGTCAAAAATCAAACGTCAAAGGCCAATGAATTAGACAAAAAGATAAGTGGACAAATGAAATTAAAATGGATCCCAAAGAAAAGTGGATCAAGCAAACAAAATATATCAAAAGCAAAAGTCAATCAAAATGTGGAGCCACAAGACAAGAGGACTCCCACATATAAAAAATGTCCACCTCCATCAAAATGGTCATCAAGCAAGGCATATAAGAGTGTTGGTTCAAAATTCTATCCCTCCAAAATCCATCATACACCATCCCAAGTTTGGAAAATAAAAAGTGATTCATCCAAACATCCAAACAATCCTTCTACGTCTACCTTGCTCCGTCATAATCCTACATCTTGTCTAAAGTCCAAAAATCTCATGTTACAAATCCGTCACATCATGGCAGTAACTCTTTACCACAAAGAATCTCATGGCACTCTATTGTGATGTACATATTTTGATAAGGCCAACTCTAGTATCAAAAAGGACCACAATGACATCAACCAATGGTATGCAAGCGTTATGATCCTAACAAGGAAACTACTTTAGAAAGGTCATTATTGGCATATTATGGCACCAATCTCTACACCAACATCATTAATAGCTGTAAAATAATCAGTGGTCATCCAAGACATCTCATCCATATAAAAATACAAAAAAAAATCAAAAATTCAAAAAAGTCAAGAAAATAGTAAAGAGAAATAATTCATCCAATGGTGAAAACCTAGCAAACAGGTACCCTAAATAAGTACCATGATGAAAACTTGGTAAATAGGCGTCATTTGTAAAATAAATCATCTATGTCAACTTTTACACTTGGGGGCAAGTTGTCTTATTTCCCATGCCTTCCTCTTGACATTGGCATCTGACCCTTTTAATCCATATTATTTCCATCCATTTTTCCCACCTACCTTGGTCATGAAATAAAACATGCAAACATAAATCATGCTTTGGGAAAACTATAGACATGTCTATCCTTTGGTCATACACTATTCACAAAATGTCATATCATTACTTTCATATCTTCATTATCCTTATGTGACATAGTCCTTGAAAATCATATGAAAGTTCCCTTAGTCTCATGTCCCCCATCCTTTACCAAGGCTACCTCTCATCCTTACATTTATGTCACCTATCTTGGCTTTCCCTTGTCAAATGGTCTAAGGATACTCCATCATCCAATCTAGTCCTAACCAAGCCATTCGAAATGCAATGAGTTTCGTCCATGCAAGCACATCATCAACATATTTCTTGGCTTTGTTCCTAGCTTAGCTACAAATCTTAATCTTTTTGCCACATTATCATCATCCTTATGTTGTTTCAGGATGTGTCCTTCCCACATCAAACAACATTGTGATCACCTATCAATTGGTATTCAACTTGACTAGGGGCACAATCATGTTTGTCCTTGGATTTTCATGCCTAGGAATCATTCACATGCATTTGTTGTGATCCTAATAAAATGTCAAAAATCCAAAAAATCATAAAATTTCAAAAATCCAAAATAGCACAAATGTAAAAAGTCCAAAAAAATCCAAAAAAATCAAAACATGGAAAAAACAAAAAAACATCCAAATAACTATCAAAATCCCAAAAATAGAGTCAAATTCTATCATGTCAATGAAGTCAGTCATTGGCCATTTTAAACTATGTTGCCTTTGTGACTAAAACATAGGCAAGGCCATCTATCGATGTGCCCCTGAGGCTCGCTAGGTTAGTCTTTAGCATTCGTAGCATAAATTCAACAATGTTAGTCTCGTCACACATAGTCAGATTGGTCAAATAAGTTAGACATAGTCAAAATTAGACACAAGTCAGTCATTGCAAACGTCAACATTTGAATCATGAACCAAAATGAAACAAAATAGTCCAATCAATCATACAATCAAAATTAGTCAAATTGCCAAAACATTAGTCAAAATTTCAATCTTTTCAGTTTTTGGTCCTCTTCAAGATGTGTCCTTCTTGGATTTGGACCTTGTCAAAATTCCATTTCCCTTCTTTAGTATGTGTGCTTCCTGACGATAGGCATCGTCAAACTATCCAAACTATCAAACTGTCATGTAATCAACCTTGAAAGACAAATATTGGCACACGCAATTGAATGGTTGTTAATCTTTTTGGGTCTATTTTGTCTATTTTTTTTTTATCTTTTTATTGACTTGTCTTTTGGTCATGTTACTAGCTACCTTGAGGATGTCCCATGAAGGATTTAGAGGTTCGATGATGTCTCATGACCAATTTTGTTTTTCTTTGTCTATTGTCTATGGATTGTCTTAACAAAAAGACTGGGGCAACTTGACCCTTAGTATGAGTTAGGAAAATCCCTATATGTGACTTTCTGTTTTGTAAGTGGATGACCTTGCAAACCTTGGTCTATGTCATACCATGGTGTTTTTTTTCCATTTGTGTCATTTTACCATCCAATGATGATTTGAGAAACATCTATTAGTACTTTGGAAAATGTTGAAGGTTTCTTTCCCATCCCACTCTTCTTCGTTTCCCCTCTAACATTTCATCTAGTCTGCATCTTCATCATCAGTATCTTTCACACTAACAATTCTTTTCCCCTTCTTCCTTTCATCTTCTCATCCATTTTTGAGATCACACTCATGTTCTTGGAACTTGACTATCCTCTTGAGGGGGCATACTGCTACCTCCTCGTCATCCTTCTTCATCCTTTTTTTGATTGGGGCATATTTTTGACTTAGTTTATTTGTCACAATGTGACATGCTACATTATGACAAAGAGGGGGAAAATGTAGACACCTAAAATTAACCTAGGCCTATGAACTCAATTTTCTCCTTTATTCTTCTAAAACATAATTAAAATATTTGATTATGTTCTTCTATCCAAATTCAACTATTAATTAAATAATTCCTAATCATTTAATTAATTCATGGCTTTTATTCTTGCTCATTATTTACATAAATGAATTACATTTATTTTATTTAAATATGCCACTAATGTCTAAACTCCTCTTTAATTAAATAAATCTTTAAATTTATTTAATTAATCCATTATTCCCTCTTGATTATTTAAATAAATATACTTTATTTATTTATTTAAATATATCTCTAATACTAAATATTTTCTCATAATTAAATAAGTCCTCCATAATTTATTTAATTGTTGGACCACTTCTTCAATAATTAAATAATTAGAATTTATTATTTAATTGTCTCATTTAATTTCCTCCAAATTTATCTAAAATGATTTATTTAAAATTTCCTTTTTCCAAATAAGTAATTTTAAATTACTATTTCTTGTCACATAACACCACCTTTCTAAATTAAATTAATTTGAATTCAAAATAGCAATTTTCCTCCATAAATCAAGTAATTTCTAAAATTATTTGATTTTCTAACTCCCTCTTTTGTCACATGCATTCTTATCCCTTGATTTTATTTTCTTAAATCAAATCTTGTCCACTCATTTTAAATTCAACTGAATGTTTCCCTAACCTTAATTATGGGTTGTCTTATTGAATCTTGTCCATTGATTCTAGGGCAATTGTCATTCCTCAATCCTAGTCATTCATCCAAAATGGTATTTTCTATAAAATTCCAATTTTTCTCTCATTCTTACACATCTCATTTTCATGCACATTTCATCTTAGCATACTTCATCTCTCGTAGCATATTTTACTTTAGATTTTCTCACTAATTGCATAGTGCATAGTTTAGCATTTCATTGAAATCCTTCAACACTTGTTTGGTCTTGGCATTGTCAAATATTTCTCACATAGAATCTAAGGGAACATCACATATTTTAGCAAGTTGAGAAGGTATAATGGAGGTCATCCATTGAAAATGAAGAATTTTGGGTGAGATCTTTTCATTAGTTTTCATGTTATTTCCTTTGCACTTGATTATCACTTTGGGTTTTTGTTTTTATGCATTTAATCTACTAACCCTAGGAAAATTTCCATAGCTACACATACCAACTAGTGTATGTATCTTACCATTTTTGGCTTTCTCACCCCACAAACAACTAGTTCTATGGCCCTAGTGTGAGGATGTTGAGGCCTTCTCACCTCGCAAATGACTTGAAGTTTTGTGGCCTCAAAGTGAGTACATATTTTTCACCTTGTCTTTCTTTCCATCTTGCCTTTGCATGATTTTGTATCTTGGGAGCTTGACCTACATGTGAATCTCTCTTGAATATCTACTTTAGTGTGAGTTTGAAATAGGTTCATCCTCTCACTAAAGTGGGGGATAAATGTGCCATAGACAAAGGACCCTTTGCTTGACATGAGATTATTTGGACTTAATTAGGCCTTGATTCAGGTGTTGTGAGGCATTTTATGCATCCACACTAGGTCTTAGACCCTTGCAAACTAATTAAAATGTATTTGATGATGTCTTGTGAAGTTGTTGTGAAGTGTTGTAGGAAATTTCTACATTCATCTAGACTCCTTTTATTATAATTCATTTAAAAATCACCTTTTCATCACTAATCAAGTCCTAGTTTGACATCTTATAAAGTCTTGTACCAAGCTTTCACACTCTTCTAGGAAAATCTTCACTATTTATCCCTTTCTTATGCTTTATTTCACCCCTCTATGCCCTCATATGAATTAATTAAGTATATTTTTATTTTAAAACTGACAAACAATATTAAATACAACATATTTCCTAACAGACATTTTTAGGTCCTAGGTGGGACCCATTTACCATGGGTGGCAAATGAGCCCCCCTTTGCCCCAAATTCTAAACATTTTAAATTTCCTTTTAGGTTTTTATTCAAAATTACTTGATGTCGACCTGTGATGAGGTATTAATGGGTTACTAAGGCACAAGTGTGTATAAATAAGTGTTTTTCTCCTCATTTTGACGTCTTCTACCATCTTCTACATTCACCTAATTCATTCTTCATTCTTTATTCACCAATATTCCATCTCAAGCCAAGAAACTTAGGTTTTTATCATCTCAAAGCATTAAGAGATCAATTTTTAGACTTTCAATGGCATATTCTACATGTTATGTTGCATAATTTCAAGATCAAACATCATAACAAGATAATCTATTCCATTGTTGCATGTTTCATTACTTTCTTTCATCACTTTGGTTTAATTACCTAAAAGGGGTTTCACTTAGGAAAACCCCCATGCCATAAAATTCAACACATCTCTCTTTTGTCTTGTTTGTATTTAGATTTATGACTCTTGGATGATTGAAAATTATTGAAGATAAAGTTGTAAAGTCATTCAAGTCATATCTTCATCATTAAAGTCAAAATATCAACAAAAAGTCACTTTCAGACCCAAATCTAACAATTTCAGAAGTGGACACCTATAGGAAGCAAAAGTATAGATCTAGCTCTACAGAATCTACTCCTGAATTTGTAGATTCTTATAGGTGGAATAATTCACCACCCATGACAAATGAGTCCCATCTATAGGCCTGAAAAGTGGTTTTGTTAGAATTTAGCTCCCGATAGTCAGAAACCTGTTTCTTGGACTTTTCATCAAAACCAGGAATAATTCACCATGCATGGTGAGTTAGTCTCAATGGCCATTAATAATGACTTCTATAACATTATAGAACCTTTCAACAATAGTAATCTACCTCCAAGTGCACTTTGATCAATCTCATCAATTTATGTTTTCATTCGTTTAGGTTTCTAGTTCATATTTGTAATAAACACTATATTTTATAGCATCTTGCATTAGATTACTTTACATTCATTTATTTTCATTTGTAAGCATTCAAACACATCCACACACACTTCACATCAATATACCATCCATCCTTACATTAATCTTGAATGAAACATTTTGCATTTTTGCCGATCTTTCCCCTTTTAGGTGAAAAACCCTAAAAGAGCAAGGAAGGATTTAGGTGCCAAAATCTTTTGTTTCATTTTGGTAAACCTGATGTGATCAATTCCCCCTGAAAATACACTCGTGATCCCCAAATGGGAACTCAGAGAATGTGGTGTATTTCCTCGAGTGTGATAGTCATTTCCCTAGTGGGAAGATGAAACATATAGGTATCTGCATCTCAACGCTCATACAAAGACATCAACATGGCATCATGGTATCTCATGGGTGGCATCAAATACACAAAATAGATACCCACTAATTGTAAATGCTCTACCTCTACCACTGATAGTGATGGAACACGATCTCTCAAAATTTTCAACTGTCTTCCCCCTAGCTATTGCCGCAACTGAGTGGGGACCTATCAAAATCATCACAAAATGCTCTAAATTTTATCTAATATCTTCAATTTTCATAAAAAATTTCATCATGCAAATGTGCTAAAGTTGATCTATAGCACTTCCCTAATGGTCCTAGACACTTTCGTACCCTTTTTGGATATTTGTCAAAGAAACAGGGACACTTCACAAAGAAATGTGACACTTTGCAAAAAAAGGGGACACTTTGTGATTTTTTTTTCCAAGAACTCTAAATTAACCTATACATGCATAAAAAATAATTAATTTATCATAAAATCACAAGGTCAAAGTTATAGAATCGACTCACCTCATTATATAGATCATTGCATGCCACCTACTCATGAAGATCATCCAATCGTGAAGGTGTGTAATCTTGTCTGCTCGACATGTTCTTCTCTCACTCAACACTTTCACACTACACAAAGGTAAAATGAATAGTAGGTGAAACGTTACATTCATATACTTCTTTTAATCTCTTTTCATCAAATTTTACTTTTACACATTAACATATAGTTATCATCTTTTCAAAAACTCATAATGTAGCCATTATTCAAATCAACATAATGAGAGCTAGGGTAATATGTTTTTGATGCTATTTGATGTGTTGGAATTGTGATTCCACACCTAAAATCATCATGTGTCTATCCTTATGTGGCATGGTACTTGGAAATTCCCTACAATATGGTGTTTCTTCTTCAACATGGATAGATTGCTACCTTGATTCCTTTAACGCCCATCGTGCAAACCCCAAAGAACATACACAATGCAAATAATTTTATTTTTTTAAAACAATTAAATTAAAGATGCAAATAACATTAAACCAGAATCACATAACACATTACATTACACTATTTCACATAGTTCTTTGGGGCATGCGAGGTTACATCGCAAACATCTAAACGGAAGTAAAAGATAACAAAACATCCATTAATTAAAGTACATCAATAACCAAGAGTCAAAGTATCACTACACTACAAACTACAATCATGATGAATCTCATTAACAAAGTTACAAATGAACCTAACAATTACATCATCATTATAATATTACATTACAAGCTCTTGATAAATAATTTACAATTAATCTCCCAAACATGTGGGATGATACAAGTACAATGAATTTTGAATTACAAAGTGAACACTGGTACAACTCCAACTGCGGAAATGTTGAGACGATAGGATGCTAATGGGGAACCCAATGGGTGCAGAGCACGTTCCACCCAACCATCAATGCCAAACTGACCCATAAACAACATAGTACAAAACAAACTCAAACTATAAAATGAAATAACCATCAACGTTCATGAATCGAACATAACAAGATAAAGCTATGAAACTCATCACAATCAAACAAAGCATTATCAATTAAACAAGTAACTATAAAACAACCATAAATCAAATTCACAAGAATCAGAAACAACATAAAGAATACAATTCTAGAGGTGACAAGAAACAAGTACAAGGGTGTCTAGTGGAGAGTGTCATTGCACAGCTCTCATGGGATCTCCTGGCCCTTCCTCCAACTGAGGCACCGACACCCATCTATGGATCTCCTGGCCCTTCCTCCTAACTGAGGCGTTGGCAACATAGGGTAGCTAATGCGAAGCCGATAATCTCTCATGAAGATGAGACTACGACTTTGCCGACCACGACCTTCTCAGTCTATCATTAGTCTATGATAGCCCTAATGCATAGATGAGGAATCTAGTATTAATTATCTTGTGTGTTTTACTACCCATCCCCCTAAAATCTATTGTTTAGGTTATCACTTGTTTAACTACTCTTACGTGGGTTATCTTGAGCCCTTCCTCATTCAGAGGCACCGACGCCCACGAAGAGCCACTCTCCCTAAGACCCGTAACATAAATCAAATACGACAAGGGTTGAACTCTATCATATAAAGCATAATACAAAAACATGCGAGGCAAACCTATCTTGCAACAACTCGTAATCACAAGTCTAAACAAAACCGTTCAACCCTTCCAAGCATAAAACCAATAAGTTTCTTATCCAAATGTATAACCAAAAATGCGGATAACATTAAAAATTAAACATGCCTCTGGAACAAGGTTACAAAATCAACAACGGGTTCCCGCATGGACATCACTACTCGGCAACCATAACAAAAATGAAAACTTCAAATTAATCTTACAAGATTGCACTATTTATTGTAGTTCATTCCCAATCAATCAATTAAATTAGTTCACCAAATGACAGATCAATATAAGATCCCAATCTTCAAATATAACAATTACAACTGTCACGATATAGTCTACGTACTATTCAAATTAAGGCTAATTTCCTATTTAAATTCTTTGTTCAACATAACAAATAATAAAATACTACCCTATATATATGTATATATAACATTATTTAACCTCTTAAAATAAAATACCTAAATTACATTTTAAAATAAAAATAATATTAAATAAAATAATTATAATTATATTTTAAATAAAATAAATATATTTAAAAATATATATTAATAAATTTTAAAAGAAATTTAAAAAAACAAACATATATATATATATATATATATATATATATATATATATATATATTATTTAAAAAAAAAAAAACCTAAAATCAACAGGCCGTCGGCCTTACTGCACGCAGCAGTCATTAAGACTGTTGTGCAGCAATCGATGAGACTGCAATGGCAGTACTGCCACGACAATAGGGTGATGGGGGGGTACAGCTTCGGCCGTCCTTCCCCTGAACCCCCAAAAAAAATTACTTTAAAATTTTATTTATAAATTTTATTTATACAATCATCTGCCAAAAAAAAATGCAGGCGGGTACGAATTCGGCCATATTTTTTTTTTATTTTGAAAACATAATTACAAATGATTTCAAAAACAAAAAGAATATATATATATATATAAATCAATGGCACAGATAGACAGGTCAACATAATTTAAATACATATACACATATACAGTAGTATACTCAAACAATATAATGAAATATATATATATATATTTATATTTTAAAAATAATATTTTATTATAGAGGACACTCTTTTTTTTTCATAACCAGGTTTTAGAGAAACTAGAATAATCTTTTCTCAGAATTGAAAGACAAATTTCATTTACAGTCAAATTGTAAAAATAAAGACAGAACATTTTAAAAACAAACAGTTTAATTTCTTCTATTAATCTTCTATTTAATCAAAAGTTTTCTTTCTTTGAGACAGCCAACCATATTTATTCATTTGCTTATTTATCTTCCTTTACAAGTAAAAATTGATTCAAACCCATTTCTATTCTTTTTTCAGATTCAAAAACAGTCAAGAGAAGAGAGTGGAACCTGGAGTCCTGCGCTCTCGAGAATCTGATGAAGCTTGTTCCCGATGGCCTCTACAAAGAGCTCCTCGTTCCTGCTTCAAAATCTCCTCTCCAGAATACCGTGCTCAAATCTTGAATCCAAATCCTTAATCCCAAGACTCTTTTCAAAATATTTCAAAACAAAAGAATGGAAATATCCTTTTCGAAAACTTTAGAAAATTCAAAAATGCATAACCATTATTTTTCAACTTCTGTCTCAATAAACCTCTCTGTGTGTGAAAAACTTACAATTTTTTTAATTAAATAAGAGATATTACCAATTTCTTCCAAAAGCTCACAAAATCCAGAATAAAAGAAATTAATTCTTTAAAAGCAAGCTTTTCAGTTAGATCTCAATTCTCATTTGTTCTCACAACTTTTTCTATTCTTTTATTTATTTTTTGTTTTAGTTTCTTTTTTTACAACTTTACTTGCAAAGCACATTATCTAATTAATTTAAATAATTTATTCTAACAATTATCCTCAACAAGATAATTAATTAAAATAATAAAACACAATTTAATATTTTAATTATCATTTAATAAAACTCATGACTTTTAAAAATAAATAAAACATTTAAATATTTAAATACAATTCAATCTAACATTAAAATAAACAATCATTTCCATCATTTAAATAAAATAAATCACAACTTATAAAATACCAACATTAATAAAATACGACATAACACAACCACAAACCACAATAACGACAACTACAAAAACGTACAATACCAATCAAACAAGATGGTCTGACATCATGGGATGGGATGACTTCATCGTCACCTCTATTTCAACATTTAACTGTTGGGCTATTGGTGCTCGCCTTGTCTTGCTGAAGTAGGTGGAATCAAGACTCTGTACCTGTAAATCCTGCATACAAACGAGATCGTGTAAATGTGCATACATACATATATATATATAATCAAAGCATTGCATTGTGAGAAGGAATTGCAGTGTAGCAGGGCACTCATGAACGAGTGATGCTACACTATCCTTCATCACATCTATTCTAACAATTATAATATAACTAAATAAAATAACATTTCTAAACTAACAAACCATCTCATAAAATAATTTATTAAATCACTGCATCATAACATAATTCTGAAAATCAACAAACATCACCAACCATAATGTCATATGAAATAATCATGTCCACTAGTGAAATAACATCATCATCAAACATCTAGCTATCCAAATCAAACAATAACAGTACCATCATAGTATCTAAGTATCAAAACAGACATAAAAACTACTGAGTCCAACTAGCAAACAGGAGGGTTATTACATCCTCCCCCCCTTAAATCCGGCTTACTCCTGGAAGCCAAAAAAGAAGTAAGGGTAGGATTCTCTAATACGGGAAGCATCCTCCCATGTCACTGAAGTCTCATCATTGGGATCCCACTAGACCCTCACCTGCTCAATATCCCTACCTCTGAGAACGAGTCTCCTATGCTGCACCACAACCATGGGCTCTAGAGCTAGCTACCTGTCCTCAACCTGTAGAGCATTCCAATCAAGTACATGAGTAACATCATGAAAGTAAGGTCTAAGAACTGATACATGAAAGACATCATGAATCCGTGACACACTAGGTGGCAAGGCTAGACAATAGGCAACATAACCAATATGCTCTAACACCTCAAATGGACCCACGAAACAGGGTGCAAGCTTAGAACCCTTTCCATAACAAATAGGGCTCTTCTGAGGATGAACTCTGAGGAACACTCGATCTCCATCCGCAAACTGCCGGTCAATTCTATGAGCATCAGCATATTTCTTCTACCTATCTTGAGCTGCTACCAGATGCTCTTGGATGCGAGCTACCTGTTGCTCCATGTCATGAAGCATCTCAGGTCCAAGAAGAACCCTGTCCTCTAATCGATCCCAACTCAGAGGGGTACGACAAGGATGACCATACAAGGCCTGAAATGGAGCCATGCTAATAGAATTATGATAGCCATTGTTGTAGGAAAATTCAACCAAATGTAGATAATCTTCCCAACGAGCTTGTTGGTCCATGACGTACATACAAAGCATGTCCTCAAGCACCTGATTAACTCTTTTAGTCTAATCATCTATCTTTGGATGGTAGGCAGAACTAAAATTCAACTTAGTCCCTAAGGACTGCTGAAGGGATGTCCATAATGCAGAAGTGAATACAAGATCTTTGTCAGAAATAATCTTGCGCGGTATCCCGTGTAATTGTACAATATCCTCCATGAACACCCTAGCCACCACAGATGCAGGACAAGAAGATCAGATAGGGGAGAAATGGGCTACCTTGGTCAACCTGTCAACAGTGACCATAATAGCGTCATGTCGCCTGGATGACATAGGAAACCCGACAAACAAATCCATAGAAATGATGTCCCACTTCCACTCCAGAAAAAGATGCGGCTACAACAAGCCTATTAGATGATGATGCTCGGCCTTAACTCTCTGACATTCAAGACACCTAGCCACAAAATCAGCAATGTCATGCTTCAATCCTGCCCAAAAATATAGTGAGCGAAGATCAGCGTACATCTTCTTAACTCCTGGGTGTGCCAAATAAGGAGCCCTATGAGCTTCAGTCAAGATAAGAGTATGAAGACCCTCTGTAGGAGGTACATACATATAGTCTGCATAGCGCAAAACACCATCCGAATCTAAAGAGTATCCTACAAATTTACCTTCCAATGCTCTACCTGACTTGATCACTGACTTCACCACTTGATACCAATGATCAGAAGAAAGAGCTGTGATAATCTGGCTCTTCAAATCAACCTCAAGAGCCATAGCAGATATCTCATGCCTGCATCTACTCAATGCATCTGCCACAACATTCTCCTTTCCCTAAATATATTTCACCTCAAAGTCGTATTCACACAAAAATTCCATCCACCTTCTCTGTCTCGCATTCAGGTTCGGCTACATGAAGATGTATTGCAGACTATGGTGATCAGTGTGCAACTCGAACCGATGCCCAAGGAGAAAGTGTCACCATCTTACCAAGGCATGCACAACTGTGCCCAACTCCAAATCATGAGTGGGGTAATTAAGTTCATGGTACTTAAGTTTCTGTGATTCATAAGCAATCACTCGACCTTCCTGCATCAACACAGCCCCTAAACCTTCTAAAGAAGCATCCGTACAAACAACAAAATCACCTGATGGATCAGGAACTGCTAAAATTGGAGCACTAGTCAGCTTATCCTTCAAAGTCTGGAAAGCTAACTGACATTGGACAGACCAAAGAAACTTCTTTCCCTTCCTCTGCAAAGAGGTGATAGGATGAGCCAACCTAGAAAACCCTTGGACAAACTGCCTATAGTATCCTGCAAGTCCCATGAAGTTGCGAATTTCTAAGACATTTGTGGGTGCGGGCCAATCCACAATGGCCTGAATCTTTGCAGGCTCAACTGAAATTCCCTCACCATAAATCACATGGCCCAAATACTGAACTTCAGTTTTGTAAAATTCACACTTTTTAAGATTAGCAAACAACTGATTACCCCTTAAACACTCCAACACTAGCTTTAAATGTTCCTCATGTTCCTCCCTAGACCTAGAATAGATCAGAATGTCATCTAGAAACACAAGAATGAATCTATCCAAGTATGTTTGGAACACTCCATTCATTAAGCTCATAAACATTGAAGGTGCATTTGTTAACCCGAACGACATCACAATGAACTTGTAATGTCCGCATCGAGTTCGAAATGCAGTTTTGTGAATATCTGCATTTGTAATCCTCAACTGATGATAACCTGATTTGAGATCAATTTTAGAGAACACCTTAGCCCCTTTTATCTGATTGAAGAGATCGTCAATTCTGGGTAATGGATATCGGTTCTTCACTGTTACCTTGTTCAACTCCCTATAGTCAATACACAAGCGAAGAGAACCATCCTTCTTTTTCACAAATATCACAGGTGCTCCCCAAGGAGAAACACTTGGGTAGATAAAGCCCTTGGCCAACAACTCTTCCAACTAAAGATGAAGTTCCTGAAGTTCCTGCGTTGTCATCCAATATGGAGCTTGAGATATTGGCTCAGCTCCAGGTACCAGATCAATCCATAAATCCACATCTCACTTCGGCGGCATACCAGGAATCTCCTCTGGAAACACATCAGAAAACTCCTTAAGGAGTGGGTAATCATCCAATGACAACCCTTGACTATCCTCAGATTCCAAGTCGCTCAAAGATACTGCAAAGAGCTGACAACCCTGTCGGAAGTTCCTTTTGAGCTGCATGGCAAAGATCATATGCAATGAGATGGGTCTTTGAATACCCATGATCTCCACCTCCTTCCCAGAGTCATCAATGCACCGCACTGCTTTACGTTGGCAGTCAATCATAACATGGTGTGCACTCAACCAGTCCATGCCGAAGATGACATCATAAGAGCCAAGTGGTAGGATTCTGAGGTCTACCTTAGTTGACAATTCACCTATACTCAAATTACAATCTTGCACAAGCTTCTCTACCACAACCATTAACCCTGAGGCTAATTCGACATGCCATTTTATGCCTTGACTATTAGCCACCAGCCCACATCACTCAACTACTAAAGGTGATATAAAGGAATCAGATGCACCAGAATCAAAAAGTATAGAAATGCTAGAATTATTCAACACACCTGATGCCTCAACCATGGTGTTCTGATGGACTGCCTGATGATTATCCACTATAGCAAAGACCTGATGAGATCTCCCTACATCACCTACTATCAGCTCCAATGCAGCTGGCCTCTGATTAAATTTGGAAGTGTTCTTCTGAGGACACAATCTAGCAATATGCCCCTGTTGTCCACAAGAGTAACACCCAATACCTCTGCCAAAACCTCTGCCCCCTGATGGAGCATTTGACTGCTAAAAAATTCCTTGACTCGGCGCTGACTGAAAACTAGGTGTAGGCTAAGCAAAACGTTCCTGACGAAATCGGTTCCTGTTTTGATCCCTACGAAACTGGTAATTGCCACCCTGCTGAGATTGAGTGTTGTTCTGTCTTGACTGCTGCTGCTGAGGCTGGTACTGTTGATGACCCCCTTTCGAGGGTGAGTACCTATTCCTAGAAGATCTTGCTCCCTATGAATAACCTCCATGAGTACCATAACTAGGTGTAGGCGCATTGCCAATCTGTACTCCGATGTGACCACCCAAGGCCATGGCCAAATTTTCCTCTACTAGCCGAGCCTTCTCAACTGCCATTTCCATCGTCTTCGGCTCGAAGACTCGCATGCCACCACTGATGTAGGCATTTAAGCCCTGAAAAAAGTGCTACACCAACATGCCTTCATCGTGGCTAATCCCTGCATACTGCTTCAACTCATAGAAGCACCTCTCATACTGCTCCACTGACATAGGCAACTGCTTAAGATCATGAAACTCATCAGCCTTGTGCTGCCTCCAATGATCTGAGAGGAAGCAAGCTCTGAACCTATATAGAAACAACTCCCATGTGACTATACTAAGATCTAGATGCAACTTTTGTTCCTCAAGACGCCACCATGTAGACGTGAAGCCTCGCAGATGCATAACTGCGCACCGATCCTTGGTATTGCTACCATAAGGGTGCATAGCGAAGCAACAATCTAAGTCAATTAACCAGGTCTCAGCCTCTAGACCTCCTGTAGAACCATCAAAAGTGGGAGGGTGTGCCCTCATCAGATCTCTCATATGGCCTACTATGACTGCATCCTGAACCACATCTGTATCCCTTCTCCTTGGTGACCTCTCTCTCTCTCTCTCCACCTACTGCACCTCCTCTGGCCTGGGTCCCAAATGGTCAAGAATCTCTCCAAGTATATGTTGTAACTGACCATCTAAACTAGGTTGTGCCAGATTCTTCCCAACCGATGGATTACTGTGAAGACTCTGCTATTCGTCATGCTCAGAACCATGGAAACTAGGAATTGAGGGGCTTCACCAGTTTTCTCTCCAACTGGCACCATGACCTCTTGCTCGGTCACGTCCTCTACCTCGAGGCATAATTCTACACAACAAGATAAAGGTACAAAATGAGGTCAAGATTCAAACACAAGGTTGCCTAATGGACTTAACTACCCAGAGACCCTAGCGTTTGCAACCTGGCTCTGATACCAAGTTGTAACGCCCGTCGTGCAAACCCCAGAGAACATACACAATGCAAATAATTTATTTTTTAAAACAATTAAATTAAACATACAAATAACATTAAACCAGAATCACATAACACATTACATTACACTATTACACATAGTTCTCTGGAGCACCCGAGGTTACATCGCAAACATCTAAATGGAAGTAAAAGATAACAACACATCCATTAATTAAAGTACATCAATAACCGAGAGTGAAAGTATTACTACATTACAAATTACAATCATGATGAATCTCATTAACAAAGTTACAAATGAACCTAACTATTACATCATTGTTAAAATATTACATTACAAGCTCTTGATAAATAATTTACAATAAATCTCCCAAACATGTGGGATGATACAAGTACAATGAATTTTGAATTACAAAGTGAACAATGGTACAACTCCAACTATAGAAATGCTGAGACGATAGGATGCTGATGGGGAACCCAACAGGTGCGGAGCACGTTCCACCCAACCATGTGAATTATAAATAACTCACCCCCTGTGCTCAGAGGTGACAAGGAAGAGAACCCAACAATGAATTCCAAACCAACCCATGAAAAACATAGTACAAAACAAACTCAAAGTATAAAATGAAATAACCATCAACGTTCACGAATCAAACATAACAAGATAAAGCTATGAAACTCATCACAATCAAACAAAGCATTATCAATTAAACAAGTAACTATAAAACAACCATAAATCAAATTCACAAGAATTAGAAACAACATAAAGAATACAATTCTAGAGGTGACAAGAAACAAGTACAAGGGTGTCTAGTGGAGACTGTCATCGCATAGCTCTCATGGGATCTCCTGGCCCTTCCTCCAACTGAGGTGCCGACACCCATCTATGGATCTCCTGGCCCTTCCTCCTAACTGAGGTGTTGGAAACATAGGGTAGCTAATGCGAAGCTCATAATATCTCATGAAGACGAGACTAGGACTTTGCCAACCATGACCTTCTCAGTCTATCATTAGTCTATGATAGCCCTAATCCATAGATGAGGAATCTAGTACTAATTATCTTGTGTGTTTTACTACCCATCCCCCTAAAATCTATTGTTTAGGTTATCACTTGTTTAACTACACTTACGTAGGTTATCCTGAGCCCTTCCTCATTCAGAGGCACCGACGCCCACAAAGAGCCACTCTCCCTAAGACCCATAACATAAATCAAATACGCAAGGGTTGAACTCTATCATATAAAGCATAATACAAAAACATGGGAGGCAAACCCATCTTGCAACAACTCGTAATCACAAGTCTAAAAGAAACCGTTCAACCCTTCCAAACATAAAACCAATAAGTTTCTTATCCAAATGTATAAGCAAAAATGTGGATAACATTGAAAATTAAACATGCCTCTAGAACAAGGTTACAAAATCAACAACGAGTTCCCACATGGACATCACTACTCGACAACCATAACGAAAATGAAAACTTCAAATTAATCTTAAAAGATTGCACTATTGATTGTAGTTCATTCCCAATCAATCAATTAAATTAGTTCACCAAACGACAGATCAATATAAGATCCCAATCTTCAAATATAACAATTACAACTGTCACGATATAGTCTACGTACTATTCAAATTAAGGCAAATTTCTTATGTAAATTCTTTGTTCAACGTAACAAATGATAAAATACTGCCCTATATATATGTATATATAACATTATTTAACCTCTTAAAATAAAATACCTAAATTACATTTTAAAATAAAAAAAATATTAAATAAAATAATTGTAATTATATTTTAAATAAAATAAATTATAATTATAATATTTAATAAAATAAATATATTTAAAAACATATATTAATAAATTTTAAAAGAAATTTAAATAAAAAACAAACATTAATAAATATATATATATATATAAAATTTTAAAAAAACAAACCTAAAATCAATAGGTCGTCGGCCTTACTGCACGCAGTAGTCGATGAGGCTGCTGCAACAGTAGTGCCATGGTAGTAGGGTGATGGGGGGGTACGGCTTTGGCCGTCCTTCCCCGGAACCCCAAAAAAAATTTACTTTAAATTATTTTTTATAAAATTTTTTTAGACAATCCTCTGCCCAAAAAAAATGCAGATGGGTACGAATTCGGCCATAAATTTTTTCAACATGGATAGATTGCATGGTACTTGGAAATTCCCTACAATATTGCATTTCTTCTTCAACATGGATAGATTGCTACCTTGATTCCACCTTCATAAAGCAAGTGAAATCAATGGGGGCACACATCTACCCTTGAATAGGATTACTAAGTGCTAGATAAAAGGATTTTTGAGCAATTAATGAATGTGTGTTGCAGGATGTGGTTCCTAATGTTTTGGTTGTGTAGATAACTATAGTGGGGGCTTCATTCTCCCATCTTTTTGAACATGTATCCTTTTATGTAGTAAGGTGCATCATTTAGAGTCCTTTAACTTACATATGCACATAGAGTCATATGGGCGCTAAAGTGGGTGCTAAATGTGCCATAGAAAATTGGACCCTCTTGAGAAAAGAGATAATTTCACGCATAATTAGACCCACTTTTGAGTCCCTTCACATCATTTCCCTTTAAAACAACATTTATAGGACCCTTAGAACCATTAATTTTGATCTAGAGGCCTGTTTCACCTGAGAAATCACAATAAACCTGACCAACATTTTTTGTTTCATCTAAAAAGGAAGGTTCCCACCACTCCACAAATGATTCAAACTTTCAAGAAGGGTGTCTAGAATATGAAGCATGCGGAAGCGGAGACTAAGATTGTTTTGAAGACTTTAGAGTAGGTGCTACTATTTTGTTGGTTTGTGGTCCGGCTGGCTCTTTGTCAGTCCTTCCTAGCCTTTTTTGGGCTGGAAACTTTTTTTTTAGGTTTTTTCTTATATTGTTTCTTGTTTAATCTACTGGACTTTTTTGTCCTTCTCTATCTTTTTTTGTAAACTCTGTAGTTTGAGGTCCCTGTAAAACCTATTTTTTCCTTTATCAAATTTTTTCTATTGCATCATACCCAACAACCCACCTTAAAACAACAATAGTGGGATCCATTCACCACCTTAGGTGAATGAGTCCCCTTTCATGGTACTCATTTTACAAGGGTGGCAAATGAGTCCCCTTTGAGGGAAAATTCAAAATTAAGCAGGAATTTAATCAATTTAACTTTTATTCCTAGAAAATGTTGGCCTCTTAAGTCTAATTAATGGGAAAAAATTGTGTCATTGCTTATAAATACTCATTTTAAGTCATTTCACACATCTTTTTATCATATCTAAAGATAAATTTTAGAGTAAAAATCCTATACAACAAGTTTCATTAGCAATTTAAGTTGAAGTTTTAGGGCAGCAAACTAAGGTTTTTGTAGGCCTTGAAGCTTAGTTCTATTGTCAAGATCCAATATTGCAAACACTTGATGATGGATGCCTATGGTGAATCATGAAGAAATAGAGGGTGAAGAGGTGCAACTAGCCACCAAATCATGCCTAAGGACTTGGTTTCCTATTGATTCCATCTCTCATTCTCACACTATCTTTAGATTAAGGTTTGCATCTTATTTGTTTATCATTTTCATGCCATTTCATTCCCATTTTGCATTTGTTGTAAGGTTTCTAGGGTTGATATCTTGCATCATATGAATCATCTTTGCATGTCTTATTCTAGATCAATAGAATAGGGTTTTTGTTATGATTCAGAATTTCCAAGTCTTTAACACATCTAAGGCTAGGGTTTACTAATATTTTTCTCTATTCAAGGTTTAATTACCAAACTAGGGGTTTTACCAAGGAAAACCCCCCATTAGACAAACATTTTTAAGCTTTCTTGTAGGAATTTTCTAAGATCTCAGATCGGGTATCCATTAGAAATTGTAGAATAGAATTTTGAAGTTGCAGAAATTCCAAGGTGGACTAATGTTCCTCCTTGGTCAATGAGTCCCTCCTAAGGTGAAAAATTGAGTTAGATTCAAATCCAGGTTCCCAACTGTCAGAAAAATAGATTATGTGCAAAAAAGACCTAATCTAGGATTGATTCACCCTGGGTGGAAAATGAGTTTACATTAGCCTAAAGTCAAGATTCATCAGTTTTATAGATTGTTCTTTAGTCATTTATAGTCTACGAAGTGCAAAAATTCTAAGAAACAACTTTTTGTTTAGAATAATTTGCATTTTTGTTCATTCTTTCATGCTTTTTGTATATCACAACATGTTTTGAAACATAGTGTAAATATTAGTTTTGCATTAATTTTTATTCATTCATATTAGTCAATTGTATTTATATTACTCCATTTAGGTTAGCCAACATCACACATAAAATTAATTGAATGAACTATTATCATTTTGCGCCTATCTCTGTCCTTTTAGGTGAAAAACCCTAGAAGTGCAAGAGTTGTCCATAGGAGCCAAAATCCTTCATTTCAGCTAATAGGAATAAAGAGAAATTTCCTAAATCAAGAGGTGGATGGAGAGGTGGAAGAACAAGCTTTAGGAAAAGGAGAGGTTTCAATGAGTTATCAAGGAGATGTTACAAATGTGGTGAATTTGGTCACATTTCCTTCAAGTTCCCTAAGAAGAGTGGAAACACATCAAGTGGAGGAGAAGGGAAATATGAATGGAGAGCCCAAATTGCTTATGAGGATGAAGCTAAAATCTCAAGTTCCAATACTCTCCATGCTACTCCTGAAGTTGGAGAGATGTTGGTGATGAGAGGACAAACATTGAACACATCTAGGGAGAAAGAGAAAATTCAGAGAAAAGCCTTGTTCAGGACTGCTTGTAGATGTAAAGATAAAGTATGTAAAGTAATTGTGGATTCTAGATGTACTAACAATATGGTCTCTAATGATTTGGTTGAAAAATTGCATTTGGAAAGGGTACCTAAACAAAAACCATAAAAAGTGTCTTGGGTTAGTGAAAAGAAAACTATTTTTGTGAGTAAACAAGCTATTGTTGAGTTTCAAATTGTTCCATATAGAGATAGATTTGTATATGACATTCTACCTATGAGTTGTTGCCATATTTTTCTTGGGAGACCCTACCAATTTTCTAAGTTTGCAATCTACCATGGGAGAAAAAACACATATAATATTGAAAAGGATGGGAAGGAATTTGTTCTAACTCTATTAGTTGAAGAGGTAAAAGAGTAAGGTGAGGTATTAATGATGGGAAGAAAAGAATATGTGAGCAAGGAATAAGGTGAAGGAATGGAGTCTGCAACCATGTCTAAGTTTGATACAGTGAGGATAGAGAATGGGAAGGTAAAGGTAATGTGAAGACAAAAAGGAAGAAAAATGTTTTGGTGTGGAAAAGGAAAGAATGTGGAATGATGTTTCAGGTCAGTGCAAAGAAGTATAAGAGTGGGAGGCCTTTGGAAAGGTAGGAAATTAGTGATGGAGTGTTGATTGGGACTATCATGTGTCCTATAGTAGTAGAAAAAGGGATAATCAAGGTTGTTGGGACATAGATTGATGATGTAGTGAAAAAGAAGAAAAAAGTTCTTAAAGTTGAAAGGATAGTGAATAAAGTGTGTGCAGATCTGACAGAGGTTGTAAAAGGTAAAGGTACAATGGACAGTGCAAAGAATGAAGACAAAAAGAACATGGGGCAGAGGACTATGAACAAAGAACAAGTTAAGATGATGGAAAAATATTAGAATGTGTGTATAGGTG